>JABMBR010005793.1:0-13296 GCA_018881525.1 Meteorus sp. PSUC_FEM 10030008
AAAAAAAAAAAAAAAAAAAAAAATGAAGAAACAACAAAAGCGATGAAAATTCTTCATTTCGCAATACAATTACGATTGTATAATAATCAATTGTCACTCAACGAGTTCTCTCTCAAGTATTATTAATTTGCCGAGAGGAAATGTCACTACTTCCAGTTCTCAGTGGTACTTTTATTTGATACGATCAATTTTCTCTATATTTTTTTTTCTCTTACCACTTTCTACTTAACTATAAAAGAGGAAATAAAAAAATGGTGTTGTTATCTACAACGTAGTGCATCAGTTTCACAAACTTGTGAATTCATTCGCAGTAAGAAATAATAATACATCGTTTTTCCTTCCTACATCATCATTATTATCATCATTGCCATCATCATCGTCATGATCACATCGTATTCTAATTGGTACGATATTTCATTCATATTTCATTTTTACTATTCCCGTATATAATACATAACAAAAAAAAAACCATAAGTCGTTATATATACAACGTGAGAACTGCATTGTAATAATCGTTGCATCTTTAACGACATTTTATCATCAATCATTTTGTTCTCGAATTTTTTATTACTCTAACCCAGTATCGCAACAACAAACTCTGAATTAGTAAATGTAAATGACGATGAAAGAGAACCAACTGAGCGGAGGAAGTGTCTCGCAAAAACCATTTACTCTTCCGAAATGTCATCATCCATACTCCGCACAATGATGTCCCATTGTCTTCAAACCTTACACACACTCATTTATATATACACGACGCCAGCTCGTGGTGTACCACCTCCAAAGAAATGCCTATTAAGGTCACGATGTCTGTAAAAGTATCGGAAGTCACATTACATATTGATCAATCAATACACAAAACAAAAAAAAAACAAATTAATTATCAATTGCTAAATATTATTTCGTTAATCTCTTTCACATTCAGAATGAAATGAAAATCATTCGTATGAATTTTTGTTGATTAACCAATTATGAAAATAAATGAAAAATAGTCTTGAGATTTTCATGAAATTCTGTACGAAAAAATTTATCTGATGATCAAAGTGAGATAAAAATTGCATTGGGAATAAAATTGATCTACACACAAGTTTGTTATTCAGTTTATAAAAAATTTTTTTCGATAATGGGAACGAATCAAAATATTGTGTGACATGATGAAGGTGAGGAGAAAAGAGAATATGAGTTAATAATATGTGAATATATTGGTTATTCAATAAGATTGACTGCGTCTCTAACATAACGGTGTATTTCCTTTTGTCATTTTGTATATATGTACGCACGGAGATATATAAATACATAGATGTGAAATGTTTTTTTTTGCTTCGCCAGTGGCTCTACAGAAGCCCATCAACATTGTAGAATTTCTCTGTATAACAGTTTGATTGTATACACCACAAGATCTCTCGCTTAGCCTGGATATTTGTATTTAAATCAAATTCCACAATCTCCGCTAGATTTCTTGTTTATTCGCATATATTTAACGTGTGTGAAGTGATGTATTCAGATTGTAACAAAATACAACGTGACAGATACACAATATATCAATAGTGGAACAATCTCTGTAACAATATACGTACATACGATTTCTATCTATGTGTAGTAGGAAGAAAAATTTTAATTATGTAATGATGATACGTAGAAACGAGGGAAATGAAGGATCCGACATTTTTTGGATGATTTTCATGAATATCTGGTGGGTTTATACATAAAATTTGCATACTAAAAATTATGATTACAGCTACTAAACTGAAGCCAAAAATTAACTCGTAATAAAAAATGTTCGAGGAAAATTTTTTGAGTTTTTTTAGTTCAATCTCACGATTGTTAAAATGAATGAAATCTATGAAACGATAAATTTTTTAGTAAAAAATTGTCAACTAAATTTTTCATTAGTTCATGAATATTTTTTTCGTGACCCAGTTATATGAAACGATCTTCAATCAAGCAAAGATATGAACAGAGTTGAGACATCTAAAAATCTTCATTCGAACTATTTAAGAAGCGCCCTTGAGCCCCGCTTCTTATTTGGCCATCGAAAACAACAAAAATATCCGATTCACATTTCTATTTGGACACGAAACAATTTCATCTTCTCACAATCCAATAATACACCGATGACTAATTTAAAAATATTCATTCTTGCATAAAAATATGATGATCAAGAATATAATCATCCTCGATGAATCATAAATATGTCTCTTCTCCAATGAAGGTTATAATAAAATATTCCAACCTCAAATCAACATAAACAATTGAACCTAGGATTAACCAATGAAGAAAAAAAAATTCAAATCACCAATAACAATCCCATGATAAATAACAATTTACACCCTTCTTATTTTACTTCCACCACCTAAATAACATTTTCACCCCTGACATTAAACATCCCATTACTCCAACTAAAAATTTAAGCTCTCAATTTTCTCTTCATACCCGTCATTATACAGTAATAAATAAATTTTAATTATCAACAAAAATATTGGACGATAATAAATAAATTTGACACCAAAGACATTTCTCACGCTGTTCATATACAGCGGATAAAACCATATAAGTGCTGGATCGTGAGAGACAAAGTATCCGGGCGCAATTGAAATAGCAACTCTCATGCAAGTAAATACATCTACAAATATACTTCACATCTATATACAAACACACATGTCTATCGCAATTCTGTCTATATTCACTAACCTCACTATCGCACTCTCTCTCTCTCTCCCTCACTCTTGATCCCTCATTCTATTGGCGCACGTGCGTGGGCAGTTCAAATACGCTGACATGAGAACATCCAACCTCTTATGGGACGGGACGTGTCATAAATTATAATCGTCATGATTATCACCCGTGCGCGTCAAACTCTCATCTTTTATTTCAATAGACCTTTTTATATACAACTTGTGCTTTTTTATGTATAGAAAATTATGAATATGAATTTATTGGTCAATTGACAATCGGATTGACGATCGGTTTGTGACTAACGATTGATCAACATCAAGATACATCAGTCAATTCAACTCGTAACTGAAAAAAAAAAAAAAAAAAAAACAAGAAACACAGTCGAATATATAAGTTGAGTATCAGTAAGAAGCTGCCTTTGTAGCTCTTCATGTTAGTTGCAGAGTCATTAAGTGAAGCAACATCAATAAATGGACCAAAAAAATATTGGAGATACAGAATAATTTCAGACTTGACCAATTGGAAATTCCACACTGGACTTCACTTGTCGCAATTTATTGTCCACGCATTGGATTGAATATGAATGAAATAAAGGAAGGAAAAATGTAGCGAAGAAAAATTTAATGAGACAAATCTCTGTGGTTATGTATAGGTATTTAAGTGTTTTTATGTTTTCCCAAGTGACAATCGATAAACGTCTCTCGTGAGTAGAGTTGATGAGTGAAAGGGAGACAATTGGTCGAGGAAATGGTGGAAATGAGGAATTTGTAGAAGTGCAATTGAATACAGTCGTGGTATGGTTGTAATATCGGGCATGAAATTGAAATTTTCATGCAAGCTCTTTCTCATTCTGCAGAAATTTACTGTGGGAAAATTAATTATTAAACAGAATTATGTCAGACAGTAATGATGTTCATGTGTAATAGAAAAAGATATTAATCTTGATTGTGGTATGTTCGAACTATAATAAAACTCCTCATGTGGAAGATACCAAAATTTTTTATCGTAATGAAAAAATATTTGCACAGTAACGAAAAAATTTCAAATTTTTTTTCTTACATACAGCTGAGTATCAATAATCAAAACTACTTTTATACCAAGCGTAAAATTACACAATTCAATAATTTTCGAAAGCAAAAAGAAAAAGAATAAAGAAATCGAAATAAATATTCGAAGAAAACAAGATAAGGGAATGGGAAAAAGTCAAAAAAGGTAATAAAGTGACATATTAAATGTCCATATGGCTGTTGAAATTTTTTTTTCCCCAGTGTTGATAACTGCTTTTATATCTATGTATACAGCCACTGGGCATTTGAAGCCCCGGGGGTCCGCGCTCTGTATCAAAGAAATTGGTCTTGGTTGATATACACTCGTACAGCAATATGTTCTTCCTGCAGTGCGGCCGTCTTCCTTCTGGGTTGACAAGTAAAGACTCACGTCTGCGAAGCAGGCGCGGCCCTCGTTCTCCGTTCAAACAGCTAACGAGTGGTGAACGGCGTGGCGAGCATTTATATATGTACGTTCTCATATATAAACTCGAGATCTCAAGCGGTCGAGTGCGCATGCATCGCAAGAGTGCTCGCCGACTGTATTAAACGTGTGTGTCGGTGAATGTCGAGAGAGAAATCATACTCGAGCAAGGACGTGAATAACAACCACGCCCGGGACTCATCTTAACTTTCTATAAACCAAAAACTGGATCGTCCCTGCATATCATCCAACTCATTGGTTCAATTCATCTCAACAGCTAATTTTTCTTTTTATGCTCAATCACTCACGGGTATAAGTACATATCTAGACATAAATCAAGATTAACGGTTATTCAGTGATTAAAGCCGACATAAAGACACTTTAATCATTTGTTTATTTGTAATAAAGATATTGAGGCTATTGGATGTTGCCTTCGGAAATTTTAGACTCACCATTTTCATTTTTCTCTCACACTGTTGATTAATTAATATGATAATTAATAATTAAAATCCCATGTAGATGACCAAGTAGAAAGGAAGCAGAGTGAATATTGAAGATGCTACGAATAATTATATTCTGTAAAAAAAAAAAAAATTTCATTCATTTCCATATCCTGCAATCTGAAGAATTAATTCGGATAATTATTTTCTTCATTGTTCAATATTACAAAAGAAAAATTGAAAAAATATTTTCCATGACTGTTTCTACATCAGAACAATCCACGTCACTAATAATTCAAATAATTTCTCTGTATCTGTAAATAAGAATTCCACACAAATTCGTCATAATTCTCAAAGTTTGCATGAATAACTATCTCAGCCAACCATGTAAAACGTTCTCATTTCTGACGACACGAAGACAACGACATGACTTCGTAGAAGACGAGGTGGTTAATAGCTGTTGTGGTTAGTGCTCTTAAACACAAACTCTCGCTCTCCGCAAGATGACCAAGTTGATCGACTGGAACGTTAAGGAAAATCATGATTGTCTATTGCCATGAAGCAAAACAAAGTTTCATTATATACATCTATAGATCTAAACATCCATATAATAATTGGGACCTACATCGCTGCAAGGTGACTTTCCACTTCGTGTCCCTCCCGGGCATCGCGTCGCATTTCCTATAGCAGTAATTAAACTCTCCTCACCATTGTCACTTGACTTGTTATCACGTCACCATCAAAGCACTCATCAGTGCATTTAATGATCTCTCCTTTAACTTGATATATAAATAAACTCTCAACTCTTTTTTATTTATCTTATTTCGCCATTTTATATTTTTCTCCCCCAATCTTTTTTTACTTCTCACATATTTTCTATCTCAATTCAAATATATTTTTCATCATTATCTCTCTTTGTTTACTTCACCTTCTTTTCTTTTTGTTTTTTCTTCTACCACGTGCCGACGTCGCAAGTAAGTTTCTCTTTCATCTGTGGATCGAGGTGGAGTCGAGTGATCAGTGTCTCGTCTAGTTATATAGAAGAAACTGGAGTAATGCGAGCGAGAGCAACGGTACATCCAGTTCTCTTGGGACACACACACAAATACACAATATGTATATTGTATTTAGTTACTGATCCTATACTTTTCTTATCTATTTTATAAACAAATAATTTTTTCGTGTTTCGGTATTTTTTCAATTACTCATCGAAGGTGTTTGAGAAAAATTATTTTAATTAATTATTTATCTCAATAATTTAATCAGTGGATATAATCACGAAGAACATTTGCTAAACATCACCGAGGAGAAATTCTGAATTAATTTCATTTTTATAATGTACAGAAAAAGTGTAAAAAATTCAACGTGTCGATTTTTATTCTTTATTTACATCAGTTTATGATAAATAAAAAAATTGTTGATTCCAATCGTGTGATGTTTAGTGCGTGTGTGAGCTAACTAATAAATATTTAATTCTCATTCTTAAACACCGGAAATTTAATTAGTGAATTTGCAACTGTGATATTAAACTAGAGAATTATCCAGGTGTAATAAAATAGAAGATTTCAACTGTGAACGCTACTGCATTTTATAAGAAGTCGTACAGACACTTTTAATATTTTACTTACCTGATTCAAGAGGCTCTCGACGTAACTGTTGATAGAGACATCAACGCTTGGTATCGCAGGGCGGTATATTTGTATATATTGTCTGTATTATACACACACAACTTTACTAACCATGATATAGAGTGACATCGATGCCGTTGACTAGACAAGACTTACTTGATTCAACATCCAGATTAAATGTCGTACTCCTTCAACATTGCAATCTGACGCGCATGATATTTATATTGAAAACCCGTTCGATCATGTGCGTGTATTTGTATTATTCGTATGTGTGACAATGAAAAAAAAAAAAATTGAATAAGATAAAAAAAGTTTTACAATGTTGGATTTTATCGACTTGTCATCTTTTTCATTGTTAAACTGCACTGAGAAATATGTTTGAATTATTATGCATGAAAGCTGAAAGGAGATGGTGAAAAAGGAAAAAGAAAAGGAGAAATTGAATGAGATGTTTTAGTTGATGTCATATGTGAAATGTGTTCAACTATATGATCAGCATTGTTGCATGACCATCATAAATTTTTTTATTTCTTTTATTGAAATTGTGCAGGTGTCTTTATTTGCTTCGAATTTTTAAAGAGTATTAAATGTTTGACATTATGGAAATGACAACGATGAATTGGTGTGTAAAAACATCATAACTTCCATTGCAACATTTAATAAAATTATCAGTTGAACATACATATTTTATAACAACAATGCAATAAAATATTTATTACATCAATAAACGATAATATCTGTGTGTTTTCTTAGTGAAGATAATTTTATTAAGTCATAATTCGATTAAATAAAATATCTTTTCCCATATCAAACATTAAAATAAATTATAACAAATGAACATATATAAAATTAATCAATTCATACATTGCCTTCACTTTTATTACGATGAATCAACAGGTGGTCATTCTACTAATTTTAAATTACTCAACAACGCTAATTTCAAGACTGCCAACACTTACGTCAAACATTAAACCTCAAATGGCTGATCAATCTCAGCTGTCTGTGTATGAAGTCCTGAAATCACAATTTATATTCTAACACATGAGAAAACATTTATCATTCATGTCTGATGATTTATATTCTTGATAGGCTTTGAAGAATTTTGAATTAAGAATTTCAACGGCAACTTTCACGACTACATCGTGATGTATAACAACCCCATCTTGTCTCGTTACCACACTCTATTACTCTTCTGTAAAAATATTTTATATATGAACATACAATAAACCACCACCCTTCATCGTCTCCATCGCTCATTCTCTTTTATGACTAACTTGCCACATCATTCATCATAGAAGTTATCGATTATTGCGTTAGACAGTTGGATATAATAGAAAAATAAACTTGTAGGATGTGTCTATAGAAATCTGTGTATACCGCCATAAATGCTTTGCTATCTCACATTCTATGAATCATCTCCAATGGCCAGTCTCATCACTAATTATTCATTTGATATCCATTAAAGGAAGAGACGAGTGTAATTTGCTTCTCTCAATGATTCAATGAAGCTCTTAAAATTCACAGAGTGTTCTATCAGACATTTAGTACTGTGGAAAAAATTAATTTTTTGATGATGATGGAAATTTTAAGGATTATAACAGTGAATTATCAAGATTGAGCATCATATCTATGGTGATGCCTCTGAATTGAGTGAAAATTTAGAGGTTTAACCACATTTTCAACCATCGATACACAAAAATTTGTGTTTTGAAATATTTTTAGCTCACTTACTAAAAATATTCTTCAGAAATTTGATTTTAGTCTATCCCAGTTGAAATAAATAAGAAAAAATATTTAAAAAATCTGTTGCAGGTGTCATCGTGGTGTTCACTGAAAAGCGACGATTGGGTGATCCGTTCGCCGGTGTAATGAGTGGATATCTAAGCGCGAACACCCTGTCCCCATTCGCCGAACACAACCCAAAGTATCCACCAGCCGCCATGCGAGAGAAAGACTCGAGTCCAAGAAAAATGCCAGGACACATAAGCCCAAAGCAAGCGAGCATTTATCCATTAAGTGTACGGGTTTCAGACAACGAAGATTTACCATATGATTTGAGTCATGCCAACACACGTAGTAGTCCATTGATTCATCATCAACCACACATGAGTCCAGCAGCGAGACCACCACAATCACAACATGATCAGGAAGTGGACTGTGAACCACTTGATCTACGTGTTGATCACAAGAAAGAACATTTGAGAGATGAAAATCAAAATGACATTGAAGTACTGAATCAAAATGGATTGGGATTGCCTTATCACACGGTTTTATTTCCTCAACATCATGCCGTCCATCCATTGGTTCTTGAAGCCATGTACAGATCTCATCATCATTCACCAATTAGCGAATTACCAAAAATTCAAGTTCGTGCCTTACCAACGATGGTACCATTACCATCGAATCGTTTTTCATCAGTGTCTACAACTACTCAAGCACAACGTTCATCAAGTCCAACTCTAGGTCAACAACAGCAACAACCACCAACACCGCAACAACAGCAACAACAACGGCAACCAAGTCCAACAGCCACAGCAAGTCAAACCCAACCACCAGCCAATTTACCTTCATCGTATTCAGTGAATGTGTCAACGGGACTCAAACCAAAAGACCGTTATTCGTGTAAATTTTGCGGCAAAGTATTTCCCCGCTCAGCAAATTTAACGCGACATTTACGAACTCATACTGGTGAGCAACCGTACAAATGTAAATATTGCGAGAGATCATTTAGTATTTCTAGCAATCTCCAACGACATGTACGAAATATTCACAATAAAGAAAAACCTTTTAAATGTCCATTGTGCGAACGTTGCTTTGGACAACAGACTAATTTAGATAGACATTTGAAGAAACATGATGCGGATGGACCAACGATACTCGATGAAGTACGTTCGCGTTATCATGGACAATTACCACGTGCTGATGAATCTTATTTTGAAGAAATACGAAGTTTCATGGGTAAAATAACGTCTCAACGTCAAGGTATACCTTATTTCCCTGGATTACTTGCGCCAACAACTGATGATTTTAGAAACGATAAACAGCAATTGCAACTTGAAGAGAAACGTGGTGACTCATCATACTTTAGCGATCGGGATAATCTTAGCTCGAGGTCGAGTAGTAGCGCTAGTAGAGCAGAAAGTGTTCATGAAGATCAACGAGAATCCAATACACCACCTTTATCACCTGGCAATAATACTTGAGATTGTTTTTTATTGTTCACTAACTGTTTCTTCTGTTCTGATTGAGTGTGAATGATATTACACAGGACAAGTGAAAAGTTTTGTGTCCATTTAAGTGATATTCGATTATTAATTTTTACCAGTGGTGAAATACAACTTGAAACACAGGCGGGGAACCTGCAATTAATATAGTTAGGCAATAATTATTTTTTTTTCTCGTTAATAATTATAGAACGACGAATTTTTTAACCTGTTTGACTCTTAAAAATCGCACCAATACTTTTTCGGAGATAGAATGTATGGGCAATCGCAGAATTTTGATAGTTGGTGATTTTAAATTAAAAATTCCGATCGCAACTAGTGAATTCATCAACTTTTTCTCCTTTTCAACGAAACGATCAAATCAGCGATCACAATTAGTGAAAAAAAACGTTCACAATTCTGTGCAATCAAAGTTGTGAGAACAAACATTTGATACAGAGTCATATTCGAAAATTTCTTCAACTGCGTGACATTTTTGAATTGATATTGAATCACCATAAATTTCTTCATATTAATCTTTTTTTCTCTGTCTCTCAATTTATATTTTCCTTCTTTTATTTATCTTTCATGCATGAAAATGTCAATCGAATTGATGTTAATACGAAATTGAGATTTTCATGAAATCAATATTGTATACAATCTCGATTAGAAAGTGGAGGTAGATGACTGGACGATACTCGACACACACAATCTAATGAATGAGAAAAAAAAAAAAAAAGAACAAAAAGTAAATTTAGCATTATCAATGATATTGCCGCAAGAAATGTTCAGCACGAACTTTAAATAATCCTGTCTCGTAATCGTCGCTCAATTTCCTTTTCATTTCTTTTTTAGTTCTCCCACAAATTTTTATTTTTTTTTTTTCTTTCTTTTTTTTCCCTCAATATCGACTTCATTTAATGTTATTGCGGCACGGAAAGTGTACGCCGCACCCGATCGAATGCAATCTCGCTTGTGCGCAGTTATATATAAACATTTGTAAAGATATGTAAGAAAAACGGCTTGGAAAAATGTTGCGACAGGATGAAATGAGGAAAAAAAAATTTAGAGCATTTCGTTGGAGCGGGAAGTGAATCGTGGCAGTATAGATTTTACGACCTAGAAAGTGAATTTGAAAACGCGGTGGCAGCGGCAATGACGACGCGCACGCTCGCAATGGCACTTATTCTATATCTATATAAACTTATACTCATGATGTTCATTTCGGACGTGCAGTTGAGCTGCAGCTATTCACCGTCGTGGCAATTGCCGATCGTCGTCGATAAACTTCATGGTGAAATGGATTAGAAATCGATGGGCGTTCCTCGACACTTTGCAATGATGCGATCATCTCACAAATTCCATATATAAATATGAAACCAGAGGAAAATTTTAAATTGGGATAGATCCAATATTTCATCATGTTGATATGTCACATTGATAATCATTTGATCAAAATTCAATTACCGAACTATTCATATGAAGAGATAATTGAAACATGAAATCAATTTCATAAAATATCAGCAATCAAAATGACGAAACGTAACAAACTTTTGTTACAGTCCTCATTTCATCCCAATTAGTAAACGAATTAATGAAAATTTGAAAATTTTACTTGAACATCGATAAACAACATCCACAAAGTGTTCATTAACTAAGTCTAACTGAGATTATTTAAAATTTCGATAGAATAAGGAGGCCAAAACTGAGAGAAAACGATCAGAATTAAAAATTATCATCGATTATTCAAATTTTTTCATATCGAATTGAATTCAGATCTCAATTTTTTTAAGAAATTTGAACTTTCCGTAGACAAAAGACGCAAAATTTCCAACAAGCAATCGATTTTCTCGCGTGCCAAGTATTAAAAAGTATCTAGAAAAGAAGAAAAAGAGAATTACTTTGCTACAAAAAGTGAAATAATACCTCTGGCATGAAGTTATACGTGTAAACACATATAAAATACAAAACCAAGAGGAAATGGTGTAGGATCGTGGGAAGGAGGATGAACGTGCCTGAAGATATATTTCTCCATCATTCGTATCTATATATGAAAACCTAACAGAGCCAACTCGCATTTCAGAATTCCACTCAAGCCACACGATAAGAAAGAGAAAAATATGTATCAAAAAGAGAAAGACGATGGAAAATGGTAACGGAATTCGCGCTCCCGGTGAACGCAGCATCCGAACCTACTTACATACACGAACGTGGCAATCGCGCGTTTCCTCTCGCGCCAATGCCATGTCTGCACGCGCTATGTATCCCTCTCAGTTATAATATTTCCAACATATACATTTATATATACACAACTCTCTACGACGGAGATGGACGATTTAATCGAAGCTTATGTATACGTGGATGTATAACGATATCCATAGGCCTCTTCCGCTGGACAACCCTTCTCCATGCATCATGTCCAGATCTTACTTTCTAACTGCGCAGACACAGTACCCGCGAGAATATTTGATTCCAATTCATTTATATCTTCGTTTCCATGTTACATTGATGCAGTGCCAATTTTTCTATTTTGTCTTTATTGAAATTTATGTTCATCGGGAAGTGGAATAAATTTTTTTGTTCCGATGTTATCAGTTCAAAAGGTTGGGATAGAAGTTGACTTTGTAAATTATCCGGTCTTGGTATCAAAATTTTTATATTTCATTGGAGAATTTTTTATTCAATTTGTGTGAAAGTAATTTTTAGAGAATTTTGTGGTTTGAAAATGTGGCGTCAAGTAAAATTCATACAATGAAATTTGAAAATAATATATTCGAAGGAAATTGGTTACAACCAAGCATGAAATTCAGCAACAGCAATTGAACTAACAAGCGATTTGTATGAACACTCTCTCACTAACAATTTCCTTATTTATATATTCTTCTCTTCATTTTTTTTTCCTTTTGAATGTTTTTTTTTTTTCTTCTTCTTTAATGACGCTCGTATCACGAATGATCCACTCTTCCTCACATCTCTCTTTACGTGTGCATTCACAAATATATAAATATACATTTGTTGTTTATATGTTGAAAGTGCGCGCCACGACCTCGGTCGATTCTTGCGTTACAATTTTGCCACGCCCCGATCAGACACGGCGTGGCAGCTCATCTCGCGAAAGTGAAACGCAATAAAGAAGCCGCGCACCCGCTTGCGCTCGTTCAACTCTTCGCGCTCAGGTAGAAAACCAAACAATATCATCATCAATCGGGTTTGAAAGAGAGAGAGAAAGGAACGAAGATGCGATTGATCTACATTATTATATTCTCAATGCAATAGAAATTATTTGTTGTTGTGCATATCCATGCACATCCCCTCAAGTCATCATCAACATTTATTTTTCATTCAAGTTCATCTCTTTTTACTTTTCATTTCTTGAACAACTTCTTTAAATTTTAACGATTCGCGAACGATTTTCAACGACCAACTCCAAATATTTATTCATTTTATTTCTCCAAACTTATGAAAACTTTCTGCAAAACATTCAAAATCATTTAGAATATTTCATCAATTTTTCTCCTCATTCTTTTCTGTCTCAAACATTTCGCTCATATTTTTTTATTTTTCATCTTCATTTTCGTTCCTTAAATACTTTGTGTTCCAGTTTCTCTCGATTTCACCCATCATTTAAATACCGATGATATAAACCATAAGAAATCATAAAAACAAACATTTTTTAAATTGCCGAAAAAAAAAAAAAGAAAATAAAAAAGTGTAATTTAATAACCATGAGGTTGTTGAAGAGTTTATTGGCGATTCATTTGCACACTTCTGCATAACTTTGTGTGTGTCTGTTATTTCTCGTAAATTTTCATCACTTCGACTTTTTATTTCTGTATAAGCTGCACGTACCTAAGCAAATTGATAATTAACTTTAAATAA
>JABMBR010005794.1:0-13289 GCA_018881525.1 Meteorus sp. PSUC_FEM 10030008
ATAAATATATATATATATATTCCCACGTCAAATAAGTCCTAGTAACAATCTCATGGCAGAGAAATTTTTAACCATAGAATTTATTGAAATCATCCAACATTTTATCTGATTTCATGTCATTCTGAGTTAACATGATGGGAGTATTGAAGACTGCCAGCAATAATGAATAGAAAACCAATTGTTTTCGGTGATAGAAAATAGAAGAGAATTAGTGGCAAATTATTCATCATTTATCCAATCATTGGAAGAAACATCACAATAATAAAATTATGAACGAGTTTATAGGAAAATAAATTATAATAGGCAATAACATTGTCTTCAGCATGAATCAATGTACAAGTCGTTCTTGTATAAGTTTTGAAAATCGAAATGAATTTTAATCGTAGCTTTATGAAAGTAATTTGTTACGAGTGTAATTGTAGTGCGATTCGGTGTTAATGAAAAAAAGAAGCGAACAAAAATAAAATAAGTGCGTGGCATTTCAAATTCATAAATGGTTATCATTTCCATCAATTTTTTATAATCCTACCGATCCGCCCTATTTTTTAGTCTGCAAATAGAAATTAATTAGAGTCGTAATGGGTAATGGATGAGAAAAAAAATTACACATCTAGAGTATCTGATGGTTATAATTTGTCTGTGCTGTATATTTAATTATATTATCAATAAACCGGAAAAGAAAAAAAGTTGATGAAAAATAAGATAGTTATCTGTTAAATGCATTTCATTCTTTTCTATATTCATAAACATTATTGACGCAATTCATAAGGGGAAGTAAAAAAATGATCTATAAATATACGTGGTCTACAAAATCTACAGTTACACAACGCCGCAATGAAAATTACAATATTCCATTATATATTCGTCATTTTAATAATTGGTTTCAATAAATACTTTGAACAATGCACAAGAGCCATAAATAAGTTTTTTTTTTATTTTTCGTTTTATGAGATGCTAAAAACTATACGCGAAGAAAATGCTGTATAATAGGACCAGATTAATGTATTACACTGGTAAATAACCAAGGTATCATTACTAAACTCTACATGTATTATTCTATGTTTCCTCTTTCAATTTGTTATTCGCAATCTTTCTTTTCCTCGAAATAGCTACGATCTGCAATTATAATCATATGATTATCATGATTCAATACGCGGTGCAATTTTTTTCTGCTTGCAACATCAATAATTATGCACAAAAACTATAACTTTTTTTACATTGAAATTACAATGAAGTTATAATAGTTAAGTAAGTTATGTTTGTTATTCGTTTTCGTTTTTTTTTGTTATTTATATGTTATAATGTTTAATATGCCGTACGACTATCGAAAATAATATTTGAAAATTCACAATAGAACTATTAAATTGGGATATTATTCTGTTATTTACATCATTATAAATAAAGTTTGGTTGAAGTTGAACATATTCAATGCGTTAGACAATCTGTATTCGTCGGTCTATTTCTAGATGTGGTCATTGGACATATTGTCCTGAATCAGTCTGACATTTTGTTCGGAGAAATTTTCGTTTATTTAGACTTTTTCCACTACTGAAGAACTCATTCAGCAACAATGCTTTGTATGGCCAAATATCTCTCAATTATCTACAAAATAACTTGTCAAATATTCTCTATTCTGACATATTTCGAATTTTTGCATACAGCTTCGATGACTTCCTGTTGTGGTTAATATTTATATAACACAATAATGTGGTATTTCTTTATCTTCATCAAATGAAGGCTTCGTTAAGATTGTGTACAAAAGAATATTCAAGTTGAATAAAATTATACAATATAATATTTGTCCATCGGTTTTTTTTATGATTAAAATGTTTGCATTGAGAATTATTGAATGTCTCTTGATTAAACATTATTATCCATAATGATATTTCGTTTATTTTTCGATAGTCTCGACTCGCAACCTAAGCATTGAACAGTTACTGATATATTCATATGTTGTTGTGTTTGTTGTGGAAAGACTCGTAGAAACGAAATTATTTCGAATGGAAGCCACAATTTGTATTACAATATTAATTTCTTATCGTTTTGCCGAATATTATCAATAGTATCAGTGGGAAATATGAAGACAATACGAACACAAGTGCACTCACATTCATTTCTTTGTTATCGTGCCAATATAATAAATTAAACGTATAAAAAACACATAAAAAATTTTTTTCGTACATAAAAGAATTGACGACATTAAAATATTTTGGATTATTAATATATTGCATTTATCTTAGTATTTGCATGTTAATTGTCTCAAAATGGTAAGAAAAAACAAGAAACTTGAGGAATTAATTGGAATCAGACGAATATCACGGTGAGAAAAATAAAATTAACAAATATCATCGATGTATTAATATGAATATTCCATTCAGAATGATTGCATTGGTTTTAACATGATTTCATTCCTATCAACAGAGCTTTTGTCCTATCATTCTTTGTTTCACTGTGAGGAAATGTAGAAATATGTTCGATGGGATTTCTCAATTCTTACATTGTAATGATTATTGTGATTATATTGACATTGCATTGAATCGCGACACGCAACACCTTTGAACGCCATATTATTTTCTTATTCATTCAATTAGATAGGAGATTGCAACAAGTTATTATGCTTACATCCTAATATTCACACGGTGGTGGTGTAGATTTACATATATATAATGCCTGAATTTTATTTCCATTTTCCTTGCATTACGACATAATATAAAACTTTATTTAATCATAAGGCATTTAATAAATTTATATCTTGTAAATTTAATACCATAGTTCTAACAGTGTTTGAATATATTCCTCCTTTTCACAATTTTAAAAAATTTTCTTTGAACTCAGGTTTTTTTCTTCTACTTATTATAGAAAGTAGATGAAGAATCGACTCAAAAGTTCATTTATTGCTAGATTAATTTGACTGATTCTGTTTGACTTCATATATATATAATGTATTATATATAAAAAAAAGTCGGAACAAAAACCACAAATGAATACTAAAATCATGACTTTATAAATATTTTTCCATCACGTTTACAAAAATTGGTTGGATGAATATTTTTTGTTTCGTAGATTCAATGATGTACGACAGTAAAATGATTAGTTTTCATTGCATGTCTCAAGAATATTCGAAAATTAATTTGACCGATATATCTTGAAAAGATCGAAGTGTATGTACAATTATCCATGATTCAGCCAGAAAAATTAATCTGTGAAAGTAGAATTAAGCGCCAAGAATTACATAAATTTTCTTTTCCCTATTTCTGCTCTTTATAAAAAATTTGATTGATTAATTATCGGGAAGGCATAAATCCAATTTCGTTCCCCAAATAATACAGAATAAAATGCTATTCATGGTGATAATTCTCCCTTAGCATTTCCTCATGATTAAATATTCGATCTCACAATTAAAAATAAATTAAGGCCGTTTGCAAAATCGTGAAACAGCTAAAATTGCATACAATAAGACGAATACTAGAGATTTGAATAATAAATTCGTTTCATTATTCATAATCTGATATTCTTAGTAAAATTCTAGCATATGTTATTTGGCAATCAATTGATTTTTTTCCCGCCGGTTTTGTTTCTTTCTTTCAAATAGTGTACATAAAAAATTTGTGGTAATACTATGGCAACTTGTTGGCGGTAGTGAGACTGTATATATATGTATATGGGTGTATTTTGTCTACCTGTTGAGATTTAACTTCCGGTCTACTGCCATCGAAGTTGTATTCACAGATACTTAATCAAATATTTGTTTTTCTAAGTAAAATTTGCACCCCTCACATTTTTCTTCCACACCTGGTTACAACTCAGGAGAACCGTATGAGAAAGCGTTTGTGAGCTGCCCAAGAGATGTTCATGCAAGGAACGTCATAAGTAGTCGGCCATTTAAAGTTTCTTTATTTTTTCTTTTCATTTCATCGTTTCCGCTTTCATACGATTTATGAGTCGTATGAAGATGATCCATGATCATGAGCGGGACTAGGCGGTGTTGATGGGTTTGAACTATTGTTCGACGCTATTGAATGACGCGGACTTCCGCTGGTAGCATGCTCCTGATTTGAGGAAGATAATCGACATTAATCAGTAATGAGCATATATATTCATACGTTGACTAGAAATCCTCATGTGCAGAAATTTTTACCTTTTCTTGCAAAGATGCGATACTTCCAAGGGACAATGGAGTATGCGATCGCATATGCAAAGATTCAGATTCAGCTTGATCGACAGGTGTTCGTGGTAACGACGGTGGGGTTGCTGTAGGTCTTGGCGGAGCTGGACCTCGCCTAGATGACGTTGATCCTACAACCGTATAATTACGATTTCATATCAAAATCAAATCAGAGCGCAATTCCATCGAATGCGTTGGATAGTAATGGATATCCATACCATTATGCGGAGAAAATCCTGAGTTTCTGGACATATGGGTACTGAGTCGTCGTGTATCGGATGGAGGGTGGCGTGGTGGTAATGGCGCTGGTTTATTTGGTGGTTGGACGTTGGCGCCATAGAACCGTTGTTGTTGCGGCTGTTGCGGTTGCTGCTGTTGTTGTTGTGGTTGTTGTTGTGGTTGTTGTTGTTGCTGTTGAGGATTCCCATGTAAATGAGTAGTGCTATGATGTCCTGAGAACTGTTGTTGATCAGCTGTTTCCAATGTCGTTGGTAAATCTAATAAACGTTGGATTTGTATCCCATTCCCGGGGCCCATATGACTTATATGATTGAAATTTGTTGGTGCTGATATCATTTTTGAGCGTCTATCAGTCGGACGAACACCACGATTGCCCTCTCTCAACGAGAATCGTCGTCTCGGCCTCGTCATTTGCCTACCACTCGCATCTAATGGCGTTAAATTAAGTAATTCGCCTGTGGAAGAGTTGATTGGAGCGTAAAAAAAAACTTGAAAAAAAAAACATGCGAAATATTTCCCCTGTCAACATTTCGATACTCACGCTGATGTAAATTGCTTAGATAAATCACATGCGGCATGTCGTTGATGATACATGTAGTAAGTGAACCAGAGTTATTGAGTGGTCGTGCACGTTTCACATTAAGCGTTTGTAACCAATCACCAGTTGTGCAATCGAATACATCGATGTGAGTTTCGCTGTATACCAAAAGATATCCCTCACAATAACCTGCAATTTGAACCATTGATGAGTTTGATCTCTATTTTTTTGGCATTCACGGTCAATAACTCTACGATTTGCTTCGAATATTATTCCTTGAATATTCGTTCACACTTACTAACTGCCGTTGGAACAGCAGGATACATGATTTCACGATCGCGGCTCTTCCGACCTTGACTGTCAACATATACGGCTAGAGTGTGAAATACGAGAAGGAATTCACCACGCGGTAATTCAATACAGCGTAATGCATCAACAGCACTGTAAGTTAGGAATCCCAACAAGGAATTCTCTGGATGGACCAATGCTGGAATAAAAATGTGAACCAATGATCCTCAAGTGTAAGTTGAATAGATAAAGACTGAGACAGGGATTCTGGTAAGTTTCACTTACAAATAGGGTGATGGTCACCTAAAATACTGTATATCGAAAATCCTGATGGATAACCAACGCATAGACGACCTTCTGATAAAACTTGGAGTGTTTGTGCATGACACGGTAACATCAGTTCATGGATACGCTTATGTCGCGTCTTTGTGCGCGTCACTTCGTAAATCATAACATGCGACGCGTTCTATTAATATTGCGAAAAAAGATGACATATCGATAAGAATAAGAAAAATATTTTTTACGAAACAGAATGATGAACGATAATATTTTTCATGCTCTCACCTGTTTCTTAATAGCAACACACAAGCAATAAGTTAGAGGATTACGTCGCACGACTCCAGTTGTTAATGTAATGCAACCTTTTGTTTCAGCTACTTTTATCCATTCAACTTCGTCCCCATCTAAAGCACGCACTGGGACTAATCGTACGTGACGTTGTTTACCACTAAGCACCACAATCAATTGTTCTTCCGTAACATATTCGAGTAGATATATTTTTTTTCCTTCACCAACTTTTGCAATTTCACTACGATCTAAATCTAAACAAAATAGGCCCTCCTCGGTACCAATGACTAGACGATCAGGATCAATAATCGCTCCTGACATCACGTTTTTGACAATTGCCAATGTATTATCCAGCAATTCTTTCGCACGGAAGATCTGAAACATGTTGACAATCGGAATGATTGAATAACCTCACGAATGGAGCAGAAACAAAATAATCTTCTAATAGAAAATAACAATGTGAATACCGTTGTATTTGGAAGATTATTTCTCTTCAGGATTCGGTGTAGCTCACTCAAAGCAACGACCCACTTCGTTTTTTCGCTTTCTGTATCGGCGAGCATCAATGTATGATTTCGTAGACCTGGTGGTTCCAGCAAGGATGTGGTAATCTACAACACCAAATAAAAATTTCAGGTTATCGCCCAATATATCTTCGAGTATGAAGAATGTCAGATGGATACAAAAAAAGTGAGAGTATTGATCCTCACCCTAAAAATGCATGGAATGTCTTTTTTCGTCGCGTGAATAACATCAGATTCACGTACCGAACTAACGCCAAATTCCTCGTCTCTCATATCCAATACTTGTGATACATAAACAGACGGCAAGGCATTTCGATCGGGCGAAATATCATATAGGAATAACTTAAAGTCACAAACAACGACAAATTGACGAACCCATCCTTTTTTAACACCACCCATTTTTGGTACTTTAACATAGCCTTCATAAGCTGTACCAATACCACGAGTTGGATCGATACCCAGTGGTCTTTTCGTTTTATCATGGGGTACAGGACACATTGGCGGTACTTTGTCGCAGCATGGCATGTGACATGCAAAGCCACACACTTCACAAACAACACCTTGCCTTGTTAATCCGACCATTAACGATGTACAATGATTGCATTTTGTAGGCGCTGAAAACGTTCGTACGAGGAATTGATGTGATTTAGGTTTTGGTTGTAATGTTGCTTGACTGTGCGATGCCGATGATTTATTCAACAATTCATGGGATAATGGTGATGTAGGATCCTGTTGGGAAACAAGGCATGACACGATTATCATTTGTAGAGCGAACACTTCTGTGTCGCATTTTCTCTCTTCAGTACTTACAATACTCAATTCAGAGAGATTACTCTTGCTACTAGCGATACTCGGTGCCCGATTATCTTCAATATCACCCTCCATGCTGTCCACACTTCCATGACGTGTACTACCAGCTGTCTCCTTGAGAAAATGTTCCAGGTATGACATTTGTGACGTCGGACGTTCCAAGACTGCAATTGAGATGAAAAACAGAGTTAGAACATTAAAGCAGCAACAACAATACTTATAATTATAATTAATTTCGCTTAAAATGAGCCCACAGTTATTTACATATTATCAATCGATTCTTTGGCTTCATCGCAATAAAATAAAATCCTAGCATTTATCACCTCAAATCTCACAAAAAAAAATTGACAAAGAGCAAAGCAATTATTCACACGGATTTCTGTCATGTAGGCAAAAAGGGGTAGGTATGGGACGGCGACTATGTGTCAATCACGTTTAGACACCAAAGCGTATATTCGCTCTTCATTTTTCACTGTCGCATCAATCCTGGAATATCAATAACATGCAATAATTGCATCAACTCAAATGACTTCCATTACTGCAAGTTAGGGGGAAGCGTGCGACTGGTTGTTCACTGGCAAAAAACATTCAAAATTTTCACGATAACGAAAATATATGCAATATCTCTCTTTTTTTTTTATTTCTTTCCCGTACCATTCACTCCCAGTAGGATTTTCTGAAACGTGGAATTAAGTACAGCATTGCTTTGAATTTCGAGGGTTGGATGGTAGATTAATATCAAGATATTTCTGTGATTGTATAATACAATTATCGCCACACATAGCGGTGCGCTGTTGTTAATAGCGATGACAAAAAAAGGTATTCATATATATGTTTAAATATATATTTCAGCCATTTAATAATATTTTGGCACTCGCAATGATAAGAATTTACCAGGCGACGATACGATGGCAACAGCATTGCGATTGATGATCGAGTTGACCGGTGCGAATCTAGTTAATAAGCGACATGTTGTGATGCGGGGAGTACGCATTACTGGTAGGGGTGATGACGGCTGATGCACGATGATACGTTGGGGTTTGGTTGTAACGATGTTTGAAGACGTTTTGCTTGACGATACGGTAGGTAGTAGAACAGCTGTCACAAATACAGTTTGATGATGAGCAACAAGAGGCCCCACACGCAGCTCGTTGCGCCAATAAACAGGGGCACTTTGTAGTCTAGAAATCAGAATTGCATACCGTGCCGAACATTGGGTTACTTATAAGCTGGCGTGGCAATTCCAATATGAACAATCGCAAATATATTCCTCGTTTTTGCCATTTTGCTCTTTTGTTTTCACTTTTTTTTCTTTG
Source organism: Meteorus sp. PSUC_FEM 10030008 (assembly GCA_018881525.1). Lineage (NCBI taxonomy): Eukaryota > Metazoa > Arthropoda > Insecta > Hymenoptera > Braconidae > Meteorus > Meteorus sp. PSUC_FEM 10030008. The sequence goes on from JABMBR010005794.1 coordinate 8,449, forward strand.
AAGTTCCACACCTTGCAGTGTGAACAATGGAATGTGAATTTTCAATTATGAATGATATGAATTTTATGCGCAGTGATAGAAGTATTCCCATAATTAGCACTTGGTATTCGTTTTGTCTATTTTCTCGTTATCCTTTTTGTTTTACGTACGCATTTAGGAGATTCATTGATTAATTATTTTTTCAGTAGTTTTATCTTGGGGATCAGGATATCCGGGAGTTGTTTATAAAAGTCTCCATAATTTTAGATTGTAAAACATCAATTCCAATTTCTTTCTAAGTGTTCCACCACAATATTACAACTATATTTTATATCTAACAGTTTGTTGAATTTGGCGTGTGGTAAATGCTTAAGTGTAATAATTTTGGATGTGTCTATATGTGAACATTAATTCGCGAGAATTTATTCACATTAATATTCTACAACTACATCATGCAAAGAGTGAACTACAAGTGACTTGTTAATTATTGAAAACTACGTGAAATAGTATGAATAAATATGTGTCGACTATCAGAATAAGTCGATGAAAATAAATATAATCATGCAATTTTCGTGTTTTCTATAGCTAAATGAATTATTCTAGCATATTTAGAATAATATCGAAGTGTATTAAATAATAAATCTTTTTCCAATTGGAAATTATCCAAATAAGAAACGGGAAACATTGAAATGTCGCCATATAACATAAACAGCATGAGCTATTGCTGTTTGCGTTACAATCATGAATATGAAATGTTCGTAAGGAGCTTTATGAATCTTAGAATTGTCCTTGACGGTAATAGTACTATTTTTGTTATTTTTGTACTTACAACCATCGCTTGCATCAATTCGGGATTGTAATTCCTTGATTTGCATCTCTTTTCTCTTCATTTCATGAGACATCGAATCTAAACGTTGTCTGAAGTCACGCAATTCTCTGTAAATGACAAAGCAGAACACAAATAATTTAGCATAATTGTTTCATGGAATTGCAAAGGAAGACTACGACTAACTTACTTTTGCGCAGCTATGAGATCTGATCTCGTTTTCGTAAGCTCTTCAGATATCGCTTGTTTCGCTTGTATTTCACTCTGTAACGAGCTTTGGAGATTCAATAATTCCATTTTATCAAGTTTTTGCGATCTACGATTGCGCCAATTTTTATCTGACATTGTCGAAGTACTACCAACACCTCCAACACCACCCGAATGTTTGAGAAATTCGAGTTCTTCCGTCATTTTCGTTGCTAATGCTTGTAAATATCCTCTAGCGTCCTTTTCATCCGAAACCCATTGAATTATTTCTGTAATTTGTGCTTCCCATTGCGCGATGGCTTCTTTTTTATTTCTCAATTCTTCATATTCATCTTCCAATTGTCGTCTCTCTCCTTGAATTCTATTGACACTATCAGTCACCGAATTGAGTTCTAATATTAATTTTTTATTCTCTTCAGCAAGCATAATTTTTTCACGCTCATGACGTCTGTTTAATTCATTTATTGTCTCTTCACTATCGGTAATATTTTCCAATCTCGCGGCATCGAGTTTCTCTTTAGTTAATTGAACTTCACGTTCCGACAATTCCCTCCGCGCATCAGCTTCATGCAATTGTTCCTGTAAACTTCTCAATTCAACATTATATCGACTCTGCTGTTGATTCAAATTTTCATTATATTGAACCTCCAACTTCTCGACTTCGGCCTTGAGTCTATTGATTTCTTGTGTCGCAAGTGCATGATTCGCACTCGCATCATTACTTGACGATCGCTGGCGAATTTTTTCAGTCTCCTCTTGCATTTGTTTGCAATATTCTTCACTGCGTTCGCGTAATTTCCGTTCTTTGCTTGTTTCCGCCATCGCTTCCTCTACCCGATTCTCTAATTCACGACGCAATTTTTCCGCTTTCCTTATATCATGTCGCAAACTATCTACTTTCTGCATAACCACTTCGAGTTCCTCTTCTTTATCACGAACTTGTCGCGATAACTTTTGCTTTTGCTGTCTCAATTCTGATAATTTATCAGTAACTTCTGTGTACTCAGCCATTGCGAGTTTACGTTGTGTCAATGCATCCTTCAATTCTTTATCTTGAAGCTTCAGTTTCTCTTGTGTATCCAATTTATCTTTTATCGCCTCATCTTTCTCCATTCGCAATAAACGCACCAATTTCTCGAGCTCTTGCAATTTTGTTATGTCGCCATTATCCAAACTACGTATTTCACGTGGTGTTTCCAATGACTTCAACTGCACTTCCAATTCACAATTGCGTTTTGTAAGTGTATTTATTTCATCCTGCAATTTTCGCGTAGCAGTATTTGAATCTGGTGATACTGTTGGTGAAATTGCACTTGTGCCAATTTGATTCTTCAAATCAGCGATCGTTTGCAATAATCGTGCATTATCCTCTTCCAACATTTTCTGACCTTTATCTTTCATTGAAATAACTGGTAATGACCCAAGATCTGATATACAACTACCTTGTGTGAAACTGAATCCAATAAAGGGTAGATGTAATGCAGAAAATACGGAATTAGCAGCCGGTGGGACGGCATCCGAACTTCGTACATCCGTATCGTCTACGTCAAAATTTGAGGTATCGGTTGGTGAGGAAACTTCTGGAATATACGGCGCGGTACTGTCCCTTAAAGTATCCCAATTAACACCATTGAACCACGGATGTTTCTTAAAATCCTCGATACCATTCTGTCCTAATCGAAATTCCGAACTACATATCAACTTTCTCATCAGATCTTTAGCTTCATCAGACACATCATAGGCATCATCAGTTGGGAAATCAAAACAATTCTTATGGTTCATTATTCTCCCATAAGTTTCGACTAGAGATTCCGCATAAAATGGTGTTTCACCATACAACATTTCGTACATGCAGACACCTAATGACCACCAATCACATTCGGGTCCATATCTACCTTGCCCGTCTTCCATGGCCTGGAAATGATAAAGAATTAAAATACTGTCATAGGAACGGATGACGGTGTTGGTAGAGATATGGAATTGATTGTAAACATTTACCCGGAGTATTTCAGGTGATATATAATCAGGTGTACCAACTGCAACATTACTTTGTACCGTGCCATCTTCAAATAATCGCAAGCATGACCCGAAATCCGCCAATCGAATGTGGCCATTAGCGTCTAATAGAACATTATCAGGCTTTATATCACGATGTACATAACGCAAATCGTGAATCGAACCAATGGCCAACACCATTTCTGCTATATAAAAACGCGCCATGTCCTCAGGTAATCGGTCTTCGAATTTACTTAATAAAGTCAACAAATCCCCGCCGCAATAATAATCCATTACCAAGTACTGCAATTGAATAGAATAATATATTGCTAAAAGTGCGGAAAGAGGATGGATTGGCTTTTCGTTGATTTCACTCACCAGATTATTGTCGTCCTGAAAGGCATAGTGAAGATTTGTTATCCAGCGTCGATCACCATACACCAAAACATCTCTCTCTTCACGGAAACATGCAGTTTCTGCACGCTTCAGCATTTCCCATTTATTCAATATTTTCATCGCGAAAACTTTGTCAGATCCTCGCATTTTCACTACACATACTTCACCAAATGCACCTCTACCAATCACTTTAACGATTTCAAAATCTTCGCGTGCCAATTGTAAACTTTTTATGCATGTTGCTACTGGTTTCACTGAAAATCGGAGAGAGAACATCATTGAATGACAATATGATTAGGATGATGCATGGGGTATCGATTCGCTGATCCCAGAATATATGAAATGGTTTATCAATAAATTTGTCTTCTTCCCTTACCAAATTCAATGAAGTCGGAAACAGTTTTCTCACGACGAAGTGATGAATTACAACATTCATCATACAAAATCAATAATATGTCGATAAGAGTTTCAATAGAAAATGTATGGCCTATTTTGCCTCCCTGAACAGGACCACTAGTGAATAAATTCTCAAGTTGTCTGAGTCTTCCTGCGACCCCTGCTATCATTGGACAAGAAATAAACGAGTTAAAATTGGATATACTCCTAGGAAAATGTCTCATCATTCAGTCTGCCAATCGAATGATTCAACAATTTCAAATTGATTCATATACCTCTGGATATGATATCCATTGGCGGATTGTAGGAATGATGGGATGGATTTGACATGATTCCTGCTCGATATGGAGCGACTTCACCAGGATCCTTGGATGATATCGTTGCCATTATTGTCCTGGCTGCTTACAACCTCGGTAATACACAGCCACATTACTGGACGATAGATTGCAAACTATTATCAAAAAACAAGAAAACGAAAATTATGGAAAAACTGTCATTTATTACACCACTTTTTTGTCCTCTTCAATTAATCGCATACTTTCAAAACTGCACACGCACAATAACAACGCTGAACTATTTATAACTCGATGCGTTAGCTAAGTTGAAAATAATTCACACTCGGTTCATATGATTCATTAAAAGCGCATGTAAATATCAGATATTATCTCATTTCAAGGTAATATTGTAGATAATAAGAAAAGAAAAAGAGAAAGTGAATAGAAAAAAAATGAATAATGAATATGATATAGGCTATTACCGAGTTATGGGAGAGTCTCTCATTAACCAAACGGGCGAAGCCACATCAATATTACGTAACTGCGGTAAGTAGGCGAAAATATTCGATAAAAATACGCGCTACCATGTCAAGTCCATACATTCACACAGTGTTTAAATATATAGAGGAAACACTGAGTATGAAGAAAAATAGTGAAATGATCACTACATGAGTATGACAATCGCGTGTGGTTTGGCGACTCCTAATGCGGATAAACTCATCTTGACTACATATCCAAAGCCACTATATGTCTTATATACATATATA
>JABMBR010005795.1:0-64804 GCA_018881525.1 Meteorus sp. PSUC_FEM 10030008
CATGTGCGTAAATTAACACACACACACACACACACACACACACACACACACACACACATATATATATATATAGACAAATAAATATATATCTACAAGTCGCTGAGAGAGAGAATCGATTATAGGTTCCGGGAATTCGTTGCTCCTGTGACGTAATATGACGTCACACCATGAACATTGTTGGGAGTTTCTCGTTTGTCGTAGTGCGCGCGCAATGATCACACATATATATATATACAATATGCGCAGCTGGTGTATACTCTCATTTGCTGTTATACCTTCATTCTCGCATTCACTCTCTCCCTTTATCACTCTACTTCTCTATACCCTCGTTGTCCTCGCTTTTTCTTCTCCTCTGCCTCTCGCTCTTGCATTCCCAGGATAACCGAGTGTTTGTAGGTGCTGTAGGGTGAACGATTTTCCCGGCACACTCGACGAGGACGTGCCTTTTCTCAGGTTGATGCGCGTGCGCAAAAAACTACGTATATAACGTTCGTTTCATAACTGCGCAGTGTGAAATTCATGTGCCACCCCTCTAGTCTGATGTGCCCCTCTTCATGTATATCTGAAGCCAGGACCTACGCCACTGTTATATGTCTCGTTCGTTCTTCGTACACACAAGTGTTTTTGTAATATCTCCAGTCGCTTATTTTTTTTGTTCTTCTATATTTCTTTTCGTTTCATATTTTTATCGAGTATTCGTGAATTTTGAATGTCAATTGTCGATAACTTTTATATTGATTTCTGCATGTGTTTTTTTGATCTTCGTTTGTCAAATTGTTTTTGTTTGATGTTGATGCAATTGAATGAGGAGAATACTCAGGACGATGGGGAAATGAAGAATTGCTGTTGGTAAATGAATGAATGTTGTGGAACAACACGATGCATGTTTTATGACTATGAAAAAAATAAACCGCGCATTCATTCATAGAACTTTTTATGACGACAGAATGAAGAAAAAATTTATAATGATACGACAAAAAATATTTTCACTCACATTGATGAACGCGATAAATTTTTATCTGATAATCCACTGATAATTTATCACTGGAATTGTATATAGTTATATTTGTGATGCATCTAAAAATACATTTGTTGATTTGAACGCGTGCGCGTCACACCTACATAATCACGTGGGTGAGCATAAATACAACACATTTTCATATTGTTTCATTTATTTCTTGACATAACGTATGTACAATAGCCGAGTTTTTCTATAACAATTGCGCTGCGAGTTCTCACACGTGTGAACTGATAACTTGCACGTACTCGTTTGTATGCAGAGTAGATTAGTCTTAGTGGATTTTTTTTCTCCAAGGCTAATGAAAGTAAGGAGAGAGATGTGAAATAGAGAGAAAAATGAATAAGCGTCCGAAGAGATGAGAGAGGCCTACGCCTTTGCGTCGGCGACGTGGTGGGCCGACAATCCTGAACAGTCAGAATGGAGGGAGAAAGGCAAAGACCGCGAAGAGAGTAAAGGGGACACATGGTGGTAGGTGGTCGAAGGGAGCTGTGAGACGAGCAAGTATCAGGGTGAGGAAGGTAAGGTATTGAATATGAGAACCAACACCAGAGAACGGAATAAATAAACAGGAGAAAAGATGAAAAATAATAGCGGATGATAATAAATAGGAAATCATGATGACAGGATGGAATGAAAGATGAAGAACGAGAGGTAGTGCATGAAGCACAGGCGTCTACCATGACAGATATTCGATAGAAAAGACTCGAAGATCATCGAAGGAATAAATTGATGATGGTTGTTTCTATTTTTATCTTCTTGTTTCAGTGTAGTTGTATAAGTTGTTGGAGTATTTTATGGTTCAAGTTTTCATTTGTTGGATCTGTGTGCGGCTGATGTATCGAGTCAAATCGAGTGTGTATGAAAAATTTGTTATAATTCTTGTTGATGTTATCATTAAATGTTCAGTGATGTAGGAAACAGAGTTTTAAATAGTTGCTGGAACGCAAGAAAATAAACAGGATTGTGAGGGGTTGGAATGAGTGTCATTACGAGAATCTTCTAATCAATTGTTTGAACAGTATTTGAGATATTAATCTCAGAAGTTCATCGTCATGTACTTGAATGTATTAAGTTAAGTTAAGATAGATTAGACTAGACTTTATTATGGATCTGGATTCACGTTCTGATATGGCAATGCAGATGTAGTAGGGATCTTTCAGTGTATCATGTTTCATCCTATTTCTTACCTCTTACACGATATGAATGGACGAGTCAGTTTAACAGTTGTTAATTTCATTGTGGAGTTAGTGAATATTTCAATTTGTTTCAACAATAACAAATAGTTTTACTATGGTCGTTAGTATCGAAGATTGGAAGGATAATTTGAGTCAGTTGATAGAAACGAAAAATATTCAAAATTTTAGTGTCGGTCAAATTTGTTTCACAACAGGACAGTCGAATTTGATGAATTTCTGAGATAAAAAATTTCGATCACGAGTCAAGAAAATTTTTTTTTTATTAACAAAAGAGAAAATAACGCGCATGAAATAATTCGTTAAAAAATATTCTACTTCCGTAACGACTACAGGAAACACGAATTGATGAAATTTTCATTTTCCAAGAATTTTTGATGAATTGTGAAGATGATTTTTTTATATTAAATACGAAAGGATACTTTTTGCTACAACAATAACATTCCCGACATTGAAGTTCTGCGTTCGCATTTCCATCGTCTCCCCAAGGTTTTTCCCATCAATTAAACAAATGCATTAAATGATGCAATGTTTTTTCTGAGAACTCTGACGATCCCGTTTTTTTTCTCAGTAAGGCCCATCCTTTCTATTTCTCGTGTCATTCCTCAGCAATATGACAGCTGCATACAAACTGAAGTGAGTTCTATTTGGTGTTCGTTGACGAATTCTAAGACAAAATAAAATATTATTCATCCAGTGTAGTATTTTGAAAAAATTCGTGGAAAATGATATTTTATTTTTAATTTCAGTTGAAATTATGATTCCATCAGATGTAAAAATATTGTTGATGCAATTCTAAGCTCAAATCAATTAAATTCAGGAAATACGCGATTGACCCATCAGCATTGCATCATTCTTAGAAATGACATCAACTGTGGAATAACCAAATGTTCCTACTGAACAAAGTAAACAAACGATTCGAAAATTCTTCTGTACTTCAGTGATACTCTCTACGATCACGAATTCTTTCATTATATCCGAAACAAATTTTTACTTCCCAAAAACCAAAAAATTGTCCAATACAAATTCAATGAAATTCGAGAAAAGTCTCCAATTTCAAAGTATAAAAATATCACATGAGATATTAAGTAAAAGTTCAACTTCCTTAGGTTGCAGCCCATCTTGCGCGACTCTCCCCTCTTCATCATATATATTTAAACTAAACAACAACAGAATGACGCAAACGAATACGAATATGAAGAGGACAGCACGCGCGAAGATACGACGACGAAGCGTAACGGCGCGTCTACGCGAGTTGTGCCTGTGCAGAATGAACAACAACAAACCACTATTCTACTATACCACTACTACTCACTACTGCTTACTACTACTATTCTATTACCACCACTACTAAAAGCGCCAGCAGACGGTACGTTTTCTCTCGTTGGTCCTGCGCGGTTGTCACTGATGCCTCTGGCATAGTTGGGGCCATATTGCTTGTGTACGTTTGTGTATTTCATGCGTGTGCTCGTTCGTGTGCCTACTCGTCGACTCGCACACTCATATAGACAGCTGTGTGAGCGCCACGCTGAAGAATACATATATTTTCATATATGTGTGAACGTGTGTGTGTGAAAGTGTGAGTGAGCCGAGGCGGCGGGAAATGTTCGGGTTTAGTACTACGCGAGACTCCATGCGAGGAGTAACGTTTTGCTGTTGTTTCGTTCAATGCCAGGTGTGTTGTGAAAAAGAAGTGGAAGAAAGAGAGAGAAAGATAGTGAGTGTGTGTGTGAGTGAGAAAGAAATGTTCTGTTATCGTGAGTGAGTGAAAGAAGTTCAAGCGCTCGTGACCGTTCGTTTTGTTTACACTCTGGATTTTGTGTACCGCGTGCAAGTGCAACAACGTGTTTTTCAGAATTACTATTGGATATAATTCATCGAGATTATTTAATGTCGTTTTATTTTTTTTTCTTTTCACCGATACACGTCTGTGTTCATCATTGGATTTTCAGTGAGTTTAGGAGACAAATTGAGATGGAGAGATTGTTATCAATTGCTGAGAGAGATATTGTGGTATTTTCATTTTTTTATGAGATGTTTTATTGAGGATGAATTATGTTTTTTGAGGTTTAGTTGTTGGGATGGGTATTTTGGGTCTTGATATTGAGGATTCAGGGTGAGTTATGGGTACGTATTTATCTGGGGCGACTCCTGTTGTTGGATATTATGGTGGTAGAATTTCGAGGGCTATAGAATCTGTTTCTTGTGAGCGTTGGAAAAATTTGAAGAGTCGTTTGAACTGGTCGGTCTTGAACACATGCTCGCGCATATCATGGATGGATATTGAGGAGATTCTGTGAATGAATAGAGTCTTGGGGTTTTGTAGGTTTTTTGAGAATGATACAATTATGGTTGAGTGTAGTGAAAGCTTCGAAGTTGATCTTTCTGGGATTGGAATGTCTCTTATCAAATTTGAAATTGAGCTATGGATATGCGAGAATTTGTTTAATGGTCATTTTTGGACCGTGGAAAATCTTGACATCGATCAAACATAACGGACGATTTTCATTTGACTGGTTGTGATTCGTTTATCTACTTTCCTCAACTCACGTGTTGTGTAAACTAGATAATCGATGATTTCCAATTATAATGAATTTAATGTCAGTGTTCCTTCACGTATTTCAACACAGTTTTTATACGATTCATCATTTAGATTGACAAGAGAATTAAGTTCGGAATCGATAAATGTCAGTTTTCTGGATTGTGAAACATGAATTTTTGAAAATGCCTTGAACATATGTAACGGCTCTACTGACCAGTTAGTTGATGTGTTGTTCTTCAAATGCCAGTTCTATCATTTGATGTGCGTAAATTTACAAAGATATGAATGAGTTCCGAATTTTGACAAATACAAAAGTTCCTTATTTTAATTATCTGAGTTCGATTCTTTTTTATCGCTCTTAACAAAAAATGGGCAATGATGGATAAATTTTTTTCACTAGAATTTTGTTCCGTAGAAATTTTGCAGTGGATGAAATAATTGACTACATCAAAAAATAGAATTCCAGAATCGTCATCTCCATTTTATTTTTGTTTTTTCCTTTTTTATTTTCGAATTAGATTTCTCATAGTTGTTCAATTGTCCTTGTTAACGTATCACATTTTTAGAATCGATATTCTCGATTCTTCGTTGAATGATTGGGTGCCTAGAAATTAATGTGAATTTATTCACATAGATAAACAGAAAAAATGTGCGTGATTGAAATTTTTTGAACTCTCGATATCACTCAGAAGTTAAGAATTCATTTCTGTTTGACACATTTATCATTGTTCATTTATTCCAATGAATTTTTCAATAAAATTGTTTCATTCCAGTTTTCGTTAAATTTTCACCATTTTTCCCTTATTTCCGAATGAGGGAAAGCCATAAAATTTAATTAGTAAATTATAAGAAAGAAGTCTTTGAAACTTGTGGGAACTGGAAATATCACAGGTGAATTCCGACTGTCTCATTATCAGGCACGTGGTGAAAAGGCAATCTCAATGTTCATTGTAATCCTTATCAAACGGAAATTTCGGTTGTGAGTGTCTCTACGCTTGTTGTGTTACTCTACATTGAACAACATTTAGCTTATCATTCAGTAAAAATTTGTTATCTCACAACATACAAAGAAAATAGGTGAAACCTTTTTAACCAGCACTTCATTCCTGGAATTTTTTCTCTCAATTCATTTTTTACTACTTTCATTCAATAAAAATTTTCTAATGTGAAGTAAAGCTGACGTACGAAAAGAATTACAGAATTAAGAGTAAACATGATCTTCAGCATGTTACTCGGTGAACATCCAAAACAACGGGTCGCCCATTCGTTTTTCTTCTCATTGTTGTTATAATAAAAGTATCACACTCAGATATGTCTGATATTTTATTTCGACTTGAGCGCAAGCATGAAAAAATAAAAATGCATATTGAACTATTTCTGAATATCCAATCACGATCCACTGATTCGTTCCAATTTATTCATATTAATTATCCCCTCAATTTGTTATCCGAAATATTTTTCATTTATTTACATTATAACCAAGCGTGTACTTTTATGGTTCGAAACTTACATAAATTGAATTATTTTTTATCTCTTTTTCTTTCGGTTTTTCAATAAAGAAATGTGTGGATGTGTGTGGGTGGATGACTAAACATTGTGTGAGATGTCTAGAGGGTCCATCGAGAGTTTTCTCAGAAGGTTCATCTCTCTTGTTATTGGACCGAGTGGTTTTTTATTGATAGTATATATTATAGTGTGAGTTTATTTTCCTGTGGGGGATTATCGCATATGTGTCATCTGTGTATGTGTCACGTTTATTTACCTTCGTGGAATTACACTGGACTTTTGTATTTGTGTATGTGTGTTGTATGTGTGTTTGAAGTGGGAGTAGCATTAGTAGGAGTAGCAGTAATTCGTGTGTGCATGTGGTGTTTTTTTTTGCTCATTCAATTTTTATTTCGTATCATCTTTTGATTCTACCCTCGTGACTGACCAATTAACGACACAGACGAAAATAATTTTCGATGCAATTAAAGATATAAAAGCCGATTATCACATGTGTTTACATTTTAATGTTGAGAGCATGAGCGATGAGTGTGAATTTCATGGCGTTTATTGAAATTTATTCGAATTTAATTATGCGTCATCTCATGTTATCAACTACGAACGTGTTACTTCTGATAACGTTGGAGCGAGTTGTAGAACATCTCCATGCAATATAACACAAACGATTCGATAAATCTGAAAGTTAATGGCAGTAATATGCGATGTTATTTACATGTTTCTTTGTTTGAATTATAAATGTATTATTTTTTTCTTTTTCATTCGTATGCAAATAATATTGTTGCCGAATCAGTTTTTGGAATAACATTCCAATATGTTTTGTATTAGTCATGTGAAAAGTGTCGGAATAGCTTCGTATCATATTTTGTATTGGCTGACGAAACTTTTGTTTTTCTTCTGTCATGTTAGAATACATTTGAGCTTGGCATTGAATGATTGAGAATAAGAAAATTGTATTTCGTATTTCACTGCAGGTTAATCTCAGGAACTTTCAATATTCTTCAATCGTAATGAGAATTGTTCAATTTATTCAGAGAGTTTCTTCATGTTTAAATTTTTCTAGCGACATGATTTATTATTTTATCATCATTTGATTGACAGAATTAATTGTAACAAATTGATTTAGACAAAAAGTATTTTGTACTGTGTCAAGATCGAGTAGGTACGATATAGAGTATACGTCACATTCTTCAGACTTCTTCTCGTTTCTATTGGACGTATTTCATGTTCTTTGCTCATGTGTATGGCTCTATTACCTCTGCCGTTGTCGACGAGCCAATATTCTCGATTGCTCAGAATGGAATTGTGACGTTATTGCGTTCGAAGGTCTCTTGCTACTTCTCCCGGCTATAAAAAAACATTTTCTCTCCTTCATTTATTTCATTCTCCCATTTTTATTCTAAAACGATGACGTTTTTTGTTGTTATCTTTTTTCTTTTTCATATTTTTCACTCTGTCATATCATTTTTACTTGGATAAAATGGAAATTATTTCTTACATGTTCAAGTATTAATGTACTTTCATTTATTCGTCTGTTTATTCATTTACAATGAATGAATTCAATGACGAGATTATCTGTGAACACGTCCAATCAATAACAAATCGGAAAAGTATGGAAATAGATTTAGGAAAAAAAAGAGGAGCGAGTAAGTCACATTGACACCCCGGTGACAATTATGTAGATCAACTTATGCAGTCAGACAAGAGTTGTGTCACATCCATACATAATCGACACATTAATACTATGAATAACGAGTTGATTACGTGAGTTTCACTACTTCTGATATTGAGATTCTCAGAAACTCATGATTAATTGTTCACGTCGTACGGCATTCAAACCATGTGAAAATTCATTACTGTGTCACAATTGTACATGACATTCGTCACGTCATTTCGAGAAGGATACATAGTTCCATCTGAATAAACAGAAATGGGTGATTCTAAGAAATTCCTTCCCGGTAACTTTTACGAAGAATGCAATTGAGTTCACATTTTATGTTATTCATTACTTTTTCATGTTGCATTTGAATCTGGAAAGTGCTCTCATCTGTGCTGATGTGTATTGAATTTTTTGAAGTCGCTATTCAAAATCATGCTCCTCATCAACGAGAAAAAAATATTTTTTATTGGAAGAATTTTCATACAAATTCACATTCAAAAGAATTTTCACAGTTCTTGATATTTTGGGTCTATAAAATAATTTTATTGTTTCAATAACATGACTCATGAGAATATTTCGCTGGATTTATTTTCATTCAAAATTGGACTGTTCAAATAATGAGGTCGTCTAGCACTTCCAATTTTCTAAGAGTAACAATTATTCACTGACAGTGAATTCATTTGCATTGGATGGTATCTTCATGAAATGTTTATTAATGAAAGGGTGTTTTCATCTTCTTTATGCTCCCGAATTTCTTCTATCAGCAAAAAATGATGATCACGAGATAATTCTCTTCTCGTGTGATTAAAATCATACTTAAGCCCCATCGTCTTCGCAACATCCACTCACGCCGCTTAAAATACATCTCTTGACTTTTCTCTTTAATCTTCATAATTGTCTCATTATCAAATATCTCAATAGTTTAAAAATTCATCTAATAATTATCAACATATAACAAATGAAACGCATACGTTTATGTAAATATGACCACATAGTTAGATGTTTAAGGGTGAATAATTGGAAATTGAAAATCAGCATAACTGTTGAAATGATACCATTCAACGTCATACTTTACAACACAAATGAAATAAAGTCAATAAAAAATGATAGTGGCGTAAGTGAATTTTCGGTCTTCGAGTTTTGCTCGTCAATTATCCGACGTAATTCGCGTGTCGCATAAATTACAATAGTTGCTCTCTTCAGTGGCCATAGCGTGTGGGAGTCACAGTTGAGATATCGAAGTGTTTGCAAATGGCGAAACTGGAATAAAAAAGGGCCCCACTTCATATATACCAATAAATTTACATAAGAAAAAAAATTTTTACACATTTATGTAAACGTGTATTCATGTTCAATGAGAGCAAAAATGGATATGAAATCCGATTAGTTGTTTCAAATTATAGACGACGTTCTGTAAGCCTTTTTTTTCTCTTTTTTTTGTTCGACAAGGCAATCAGAGGCGAGCGATGTAGAGATAGAGAAACCGAATGATGAGACACGTGATTGGTTGTGGGGAGAGGATCGGACACAGAAGGATCAGGCAACAATAGTTAGTGGCGCTCTCTGTTTCTTAAACAATAATTTATAACCATCAGGATATTTTAACGTGAAATATTTTTTTCTCGTTCTTGACGCGTGCGCGTGTCTGCTCATTCTCGGTTTCTCCACGTCAACAAAAGAGTTATGTATAGAGTAGAATGAATATGAGATTTCTTCCCTCACTCGATGTGAGTATACTAAAAGTGCCATGGTCTCTCCCACGCAATTTAGAATAATTTATTCTTTCATCACTTTTATTTACGCACAAACGAGAATTTTCTGAATTGACTTTGATCATTTTCATTGAATTCGGACTCTCTGTGTTTGATTTGATTGAATGTTCTTGTATCACATCAGCCTGCGAATTGTGTAGAGTGTGACCATTTTTACATAAAATTTGATAGAATTTATCTGTATCGAATTCGCAAATCAAACGATCTTCAATTCTCAACGTGACAAAATTCTATACAAATCTGACCCCGCGACAACCACAACGAGAATTTCCTAAAAAAGTAAAATATCACAATTCACCTACAATGGAAAATTCATTTCATACAATTCTTCAAATAAAAATTTATTTCTCCTTCCATCTACCTTCACCCATTGTTTTTTTACACTCGTCATTTACCATCTCATGTTCATAAAAACACAGTCAAAATTTTAACCCCCTTCATCTTCCACTGGTTCATTCGTTATTTTTTTTTCTTTTCTGCTCAATCTTCTTTCTCTCATCCGCCAGCATTCCGGCGCGAATAAGTCGCTTGTCCATTCGTCGTAACAAGGACCTACCCGCTCGTTTGCAGTCTACAGCGGCGCCTTTTGTTACGCGACTCCAGCCATATCATATATACATATATATATACGCCCAATCATGTACAGGTTATTCTTTCTCTCTATACTCGAATCGTCTTTCTTTCTATTCGTTGTTGCGGTTCTCATATTCATTGGGACCCACATAACAAATGCCGAATGACTATGAAGACAAAGAAAATCAAAAGATATGAAGATGTAAGAGCAAGAATGCGAGAGAAAGGAAAGTAAAGTTGAAAAACAAAAAAAAAGAGAAGACATACAAGCGGTAGAGAGAAAGGGGCAATTCACGCAGTGTGGTCCCTCGGCGCTTATATATCGTTCGTTGTGATTATGGCATGGGGAGCGGCGGCGAATAGGGGGGTAAGAGGTGGGAGAGGGAACAAGATATGTTGTGGGTACAGAGTGCATACGTTGAGAAGCATGCAAGTGGTACTACAAAATGGAAAACATGCCGCCGTGTGTTGTTTATGAGTATATAGGTGAGCATGGAGTATAGGGCAAATCTCTTATGTAGTCATACGTGCGCCATATGCATGTTTATATATGTGTGTGTGTTTCAATGTATGCGATAATTATCGGCAAGGTGAGTGGCAAATCGTGTGTTGTATTATTTGAAAAGGTAAAGAAGTCGATTATTCGTATAACACACTTTGTTTGTTCTTTTTTTTTGGAAATAATTCTGGTGAATAATAAGTTGTGATGAGCACAGATTTTCATGAAAAATGTTGGATTATTGTTACATGTAGATGGTTGAGCAGAATTCTATTGGACGTACAGTTATGTTGGTATGGAAAATTCTGAGGCTCGGAATGTTTGAACATGGGTTTCAGATATTTCGATTGGAAATTGGGGTTGCTCATGAATTTTTCAGAAATATTGTAATTTATTCTGAGGTTATTTAGTGAGGAAATGCACTGATGTGTAGTGATATTTCAACATTTATTAAGTCGTGGACGTTGATTTGATTAGGGAATATTCGTTGCTGATAATTTCGAGCTCCAGAATTTGTATTTGTTATGACTAGAAATAAAAATGACGAATTTATATAATTTAGAGTGCGAATTATTTTTTGAAAAAATTTCATTTTATATACTAAACAATTATCAATAATTATCAATTGAAATTTGAAACCCAATGATGAATGAATAAAAATATCGGAAAATTGAAGATTAAAATTTCAAATTAATTTTCGTGATTCCAGTTGACTTGAATGGATAAAGATTTAGTGATTGCAAATAAAAAGTGTGGAGATGAAAATCGAGGTGTCTTATAACACAATTGATGTGTATTGATTATTAAATCGGTGTATCGTAATTAACTATCGATCGATCCTTTCTGTTGGTGCACGTGCATTTATTCATGAATATATACAGTATGAAATTTTACCCAATGTATCATTTGCGCTGAGGATTGGGCGAAAAAAAAGGATAATACATATCAATACACAAGAACAATAAATTGTATGATCGCGATTGTTGGAAAATTTCTTCGACGATAGTGAATCTTGGTGGAAACGTGTCAACATGGATTACAGACTATTATCGAATAACAACAACACTTATCCTACGCATCATCGTAAGTATCTATGATAGAGATAATATTTTCATTGCATACATATTTTCTCATAGGTTCACAACTATAATAATACCAAATGAATATATATTGAATATTTGTAGAGGTATCATCATCATACATAATTCACTCTAATCCACAATATCTCATCAACATTATTAAAACTGGTGGAATGTCACATCATTCGCTTACAATTTATTTTTTATTGATTATTTATAGTTTTAATAGAAAACCTGTGCATAAGAAGAGCAAAAAATATAGAGACGAGTGAATAAAAGGAACTTGTGTGTCCAATTTCGCACGATGACACATTGAAGTTGACGCAATCATCCATTTATATGCACACGCACATGTAGTTGAATATATATTACAC
Organism: Meteorus sp. PSUC_FEM 10030008; assembly: GCA_018881525.1. NCBI lineage: Eukaryota > Metazoa > Arthropoda > Insecta > Hymenoptera > Braconidae > Meteorus > Meteorus sp. PSUC_FEM 10030008. The sequence continues at coordinate 12,217 of JABMBR010005795.1, forward strand.
AAGTGTTTTGTTTTCATCGTTTGTTTAGATAAAAAAAAAACGAGAGTTTATTTTTGCTCTTATTTCATTTGTTGTTCCGGTTTATTTTGCGCGGCATTTTTTTTTCTCTTCTCCGTATTTTGCAATCGGCAGCAATGCACGCACGAAATAGCTCTAGAGTTGTTAACCCTCACAATACACAATGACACACTCGAATTGTCTATATACATGCTTTATAAATATTTATTGCGCGAGTGCCTCGTTATCGGAGGCTTGTACCATCGTGTGTCCGCTCGTCAAGTGTCTTTACAAAGGCTTTGGCTTTTGGAATGATGATGATGATGCAATATACCGAATTACGTGTATGCATACATTTTTTAACAATTCAAACATCCATTCTACCCCCTCGAAAAATGTTTTATTTACTTTTTTATTTTCAGATATTCACAAATGTTTCATATGTATAACAACAGATATTTATAGACTGGTTGTAATGAATATTTTTGGTTTGGAATCTATTTGAAAATGGTGATCATATTATTTCCAATGTGTAATTGATGGAATAGGAAAATTCAATTTTCAGAAGCACATCGTATTGAGACAAATGTATATGAATAATGAAGGAACATGTGTATTACGGTGCTTCAATTAATCTCAAAATTGGCTCAACACGTTCTGATTATTAATAAAATTTCCATCCCCGTATACATATCCTCATAATTATTGTGGTTGGATTTAATCTGGATTATAGGAAACAATATAAATGAAGAAAGGTTTATGTGGCATTTATTATTGATATTATTAATTATATTTAAATGTGATGAGAAAAATTGTTATGATACCGAAATGACCAAATGATGGTTTGTGGTGAGCTGTACGATACTCTCGAGCACAGCTTTACCAATATTTCCATCGATGCACGTTGTAATACCCTGGCATGTAATTTCTGTTCATGATCAACATGTTCCTGCTAGTGATACATTTTTCTATCTTCATATGTTATAAAATTGTTTGATTGGAAGCAGATTTTTGCGGTTTTTATATTGAAATTCAGTGCGGATATAAATCAATTTCAATTGGGTAACGCTGCCATTGATAACATTCATTTATGTTACCATGACAGGATGAATCAAAGGATTTTTCATGTAACAGAGTTTGGTCTTTTGACGAGATATCTTTTTTTTGATGGATGAACGAAAAAATGGCAACAATTGAATGATGAAATGGAAACCTTTAATGTTTCGGAACTTGTTCTTTGAAAATCGGAAATGTTTTCGGTCGAGTTTTATTCTCCACACTGCAACGGATCTCCATGGGCATCAATGGCTTCAACGATTTCATGTACCCTCTACATTTACAATCGATGGAAGAGCATTACAGTTCATCCTCTCGATCTCCGTGACAACGGTCAATAGAGTATCTCAATAGCGTTGATATTATGTACCCATGTTACACGTGAACGATGTTGGAAAATATTAGGGAGGTTTCAAGTAGATGATAAGAGTTAGCATTTCACTGTTCTTGGTAATGATAACAGGAATTTCGAATTTATTTATGAATTTTTCACAATTTTGGACGGACTTGATCAAAATGCAATCGGAAATACTCGAAAAATTTGCCTTTCGGTGGTATTCATTCAATAAATGTTGTTATACACCACGTAAAAATACAGTTTGAATACCATTCTGACAAAATTGAAGTTCTTATCTCGATTCCCTCTTCGAAATTCTCAAAATCAAAATCCATAATCACGTCGTCATGTATCAAAATTGTTATTTTATTAACTGAACACCTTGCACATCACTTGAAAATCCGAATAAGATTTTTTATCATAATTTAACATAGTGATCGTGAGCTTTTAAAATAAGAAGTGTTCGAATTGACCACACGTTTCATAATTTGTCAGTGTGCAAAGGGATTAATTTTTTCATTCGTTTGGGTTTTGATTTGGTGCCAAATTTAGTATTTCTAATACATAGCTCAAGGCCGTATTTATTCGATGTCACGAGCACTTCATTCCCTGGTAGATTACATAACTATATCTACATATTTTGGTCTTTGTAGAAACACATTCTGAAAAATTTTCTACGAGTTGTTTGATCAAGTGTGGGTCGTCTTTTTTTTCATTCATTAAAATCAATCGGGAATTTTCACTTTTATCTATTTTTATTATGATTTAGAGAGCGTAGAAATCTAAGACCAGTAAATAACAAAAATTCTCGAGATAGTTTCAACTTTCAGTAACTGTCATGTCTTCACATCAATAGTCACGAAAATCGATGCGGGTATTTAATGATTTGAGAAATTTACTATTAGCAAGTTTTCTTGTTTGGTATTGGAAAATACAGGAACTATGAATTCTTCGGAAATTCCGACATTTTACCATGATAATCAAGTTACAATGTTGTTACACAAGATTCAATACTTGCAATATTGCTAACTCTCGAAGAATTTATCGAGCCTTCACCTTTCAGGTATTCGGCATAGTTATTGACTTCTCCCAATTCCATTACGTCACGAAATGTGTGAAATTTGAAGCGCGAAGCCGTCATTGTGGAAATTCTCAACAATATCCAAACAACCACACTCAAAGAACAAAATATTCACGTGAATATGCACTTTAGAGATGAAGTGAAAAGAAATGATTTTCATGCGATATATCTCCAATCTCCCTCAATTTGAATCACCATCAACTGGTTTCTATTTATGATCGCTCACAGCACTCAAACTATCTCCAATTCTTTTTACCTCCCATTTTCCCAACCAGATGTTCCATCATCCAGACATGATATCCATCGCATACCAATTCTCATGTTGTATACGTGTTGATTAACTTCTTCCATTGTTGACCTTTGAAAAAACTAACGAAACATTGAGCGTAAAAGAAAAAGCAGAAAGCAAAATTCAAAATTCAAAGAAATTAAAATAACAAAATAGAGATACCATTGATGTTAATGTAAATATTAACATTCATATGATAAATTGTTTTCTCACAAGTTCTACGAATGGCTCACAGATGTTAAATAATATAAATATGAATGTATGCAAACATCGGCGTCGTTAATCTCCACTGCACTTGTCCTCTCACTCCCTCTCATTGATTTTCATCTCAAAAACAATGAGGTTCAATTCACCCATAAACGCCGACCGATTGAATGAATGTAGGCGTTCGCGTGAAAACAATGTAGGGCCAATTCTACAATTCTATTTATACAACTCAAGTGGGATGATGGATTTATTCCCATGCATCACACCATACCTTTTTCGTTTTTTTACAGCGAATTTATATCTCATCAATTTGATATCAAAACTACCATTCTAACACTCTGTGTATTCATTTTACCGTTTATATAATCATCATAAACATGATGATGATGATGATGATGATGATGGTGATGGTGTGACATTATTAACGACTCATTGAATCATCAATTCTCGACAAGAGATTAAATATAGTTAATAGTTGCGCGTGTGTAATTAAACTTTTATTCTCAGAATTTGTCGGACACTGCTGTCAATAGTTTGCCAAGTGAATAATTGATTGTGTGGTATTGAGTGATACCGCATTGCGGATATATTCCGAGAATGATGACGATGCAGCCGTTGGTACTGCTGCAACTCTGTTTATTCTACTGTCCCTGACCTACGCTTCTTCATTATATCAAATTCAAGATCATTGTAACTTGTTTAAAATGAAAAGTAGTCATGAACATTCCATCTCGCGCGAGAAATAAAGTGTACATGTAATGTATATGATATATCTGGCGAGAAGGGGGAAACGCCATTTACCCACACGTTTTTGCTTCATATTTTACAGGATGCCAATCGTGAATGTCTAATAGTCTTTATAGTATGAATTGATTGCCTCATTTAATTCAAACATATCTTCAATGGTTCTCTCATTTTCTCCACTTCTCTATCTTCACTGTACACTCTCATACTTTACACTTTATTTTGATTAACTGATAGATTCATTTCTAAAATTAGTTTTTTATATATTCAATTTCTATTTAGATTTAATCCTGGAAATTGTATACCAATGGATATACCTTCAAGCATTATTTTATATGAGAAACTTGTGGCGATGTTTATTTTATCGTGATTTTCCTTTATGTTTTTTTTTGTATATATACACATTTATGTGCGTAGTATGTGCCATACGAACTAAGCAATGCGTCACTTCACCTGACGTACGAGAGAGTTCGTCTTATAAGTAGGAATGATATATGTTAGCGTGCTATTTTTCTCTTCCTTTCGTGGAATATCAATACTGCTATGTTTGAGCTCATAGGAATGTTTGCATGATGAACTACCCGATATGAATATGCCAATGGAGCGAGGTTGTTTCCAGGTAAAATAAAGTCAAGATTTTGCGGGAGATGAGGCTGGAATTAATGGCTATGGTGGTAGTTCAATTGAGTCATTGAATTTTCATAGTTTATTTCGAATTATCAATTATATCTATTGATTTAAATGTCTTCATGAATAATTATTCGATTCATTACGGAGGAGAACTTCCGCCTCGGTTATTTTTTTTTATATGTGGATAATACGTTTAAGAAGGTGATGGTTAATGACTCGTTGAATGAGATCTTGTCAGGGATGTTGTTCAATTTATGTTTTCAAGTAGGAATGTCCAAGGAATTTTATGGATTGTTAGTAAAGAAATGTTTTTGATAGAAGGAGATGAATTTGCACAAGTGTTAGTTATCGGCGAGATATTGTTACGAGGAAATTGATTCATTACTGTAACCTCATTATTTTTTATGGTTAGAATTCATTAGAATTTATCATTCTGTGGTATATTTATCAATTGATTGAAACAGCGGTGATAGTCTGTATGGCATAAAATCCAGTCGTCTATTCACATAGAGGTATGTGAAGGTAAGAAAAAATACTGAAACACTCGTTAGAATATCATGCAGATAGCGTCGTTCACGACGATTTATATAGCGTTGTTTAACAGTTAGTTGTACATGGGGAAACCATACAGTATTTTTTAGTTGATATTCAATGCTATTCATGTTCTCGAAATCCACTGGAATCTTTCACTGGTGTGGTGGCAAAAAATTATTTACTAAATTTAACAATACTTTCATATTATTCTATTATTCTATACTCATTCGAACAAATTTCTGTATCAGAATAATCGAACGCCCGGAATATTTTATGTATTCATTTGCCGAACGTGATATTTTTGTTCCGATTTTTGTGCATTCATGCGATCAGCAAAACAAAAAAGATTTTTTTTATAATTTGATTTTTATTTCAATCTTCATATATTCATTTTGCATGCACTATTTCGTTCATACAATCGAAAAAGTCATTTTTCTTCCTGTGCAGAAAAATTATAACTTCATTCTCATATTATAAAAAATAATGAGCACGTGTGTATAGTTCTAGTTGGAAATGTCATAACTTCACGAGGGATATATGTCCATGAACTTCAAATTTCTTCGATCAATATATCATATAGTTTCGTTTTTCTCCGTTCACTTTCCCAAGTGGAGTAGAATAATATATGAATAAAGAAAAAAAGTCTATAAAATTGCCATGAAACGAGGTGAATGGGGGTGGATTTATATAACCCTTTCATAAATAGATCCAGACACGATATAAGTCTTCAGCTGATGCCCTTATTTTAAGATTCGGGATAGGCGATTATCTCAAAACGGAAATGACTCGATAGCTCCTGGCACTGGCATTTAGCTATTTCTTCATATGTTCATGTATTTATGGTCAAAAATTTTCGCTGAAGCTGATATACTCGAATAACAAATGTTCAACATGAAGTAGAAATAGAAAATACATTTATTGAAATTGATACTGAATAGAGCTGGTCACACATAGAGTAATGACTCACGTCACTGGGTCAAATGAGGCGAAATAACGAGGCGATTCATCGATGGCAAATGTTCTCTTGTGGTTAAATTCTTCTCTCTTTCTATCTCTCCCTAACAGATCGGCTGTCAGTGATATTATGTTATGGTTCATGATTATATACCTACTGATCGTATATATACATTGCAGCACTTTATTTATGCAAACTCCAATCACTTGATCCCATGTATACACCACTATCAACTCATCAATTGTAAATGTATGCAGACTTGTATTGGAGGAAAACATGTACGGGTATTGAGCTTGTAATGTTTTTTTTATTTTGTTGTACATAATGTAAGATAAGATATCAATACTTCTTCATTAAATTGTTATTGAAGTTCATAATTTCATAGGTTTTATGCGGATTAGTTGGGTGAATGGTGAGAAGTTTAGATGTATACATGTATGTATGTGCTTGAAAGAATTCAAAAGTGATTCATGAGTATTTTTTTAATCATTGCCTGGATATACAAAAAGATTTTGAGGTTTGAAATTGTGAGAAATTGTGCGGGTAATTTTGATATTAATTTTGGTCATGTGTATAATTTTTCTTGAATATCAGAGTCATAGAATTGGCTGATTAATCACTTCGTCTGTATGTAGAGCCTGAAACATCAACGAATTACCAAATTTTAATTTATTTTGTTTGCGAATCATGAAAGTCGGTCATTTCACTTTAACTAACGATAAGAACAACTTGGAATGGAAACGGTTTGGCAAATACTTGAAAACGAAGTTCAAATGTTTCTGAAATCCTCTGAAAGTTCTCAGTTCGTACCGAATAGCATCAGGTATCATGTAGCAACATGGTCATATCATTCGTTCTGAAAATATATTGGCAATTTAAATAGACAGTTTCTGAAAAAAACGGTGCTTTCAGAGTTGGAAAAATAATAACTCTTAGCTTAGACAATGGTCACTACGAAGTATTTCAAGTCTACCAAGCAGTCGGATTCCAAAGTAAATTCCAACAACATATTGTTCAACAAAATCGTGAGACCGATCCGATTATCCAATATAGTGAGAATACTGGAATTTAACTTCTAGATTGAATTCCACACACAAAATGCGGACATTTTTCCCTTTACTGTAGCATCAACGCGACATTCTATCGCAGAATTATTTAAATGTGGTGAAAATGGCTGCCTAAGTTGTTGGAAAGGTTTCTTAATCTTTTGATTCCAATGACTCCACTGAGGACTGCACCATTTTTCATAACATCTCCAAGCTTTGGATGAAGATGATAGGCCATCAGATATTTATCCATCATGATCACTAAAATTTTTTGACCGTTTTTTGATGGTGCATTGAAACTAGAGCCCGGAAATCTCACATCAGAAAAATATTCCTACAATAGTCACATTCCTCCTCAGGTATCATCACAAATATAATTCGCTTGAAAAAAAGTGTCATTTAGCCACCTTGACGAATTGAATCTGATCCTTCTGTTTGAACTTCGATCATGAAGTCTTACAAGCAAGAACTTTCATAATATCTTGATAATTGAATCACAAATGCATAAATGTGGGTGAAAGGACTTGAGTAGTAAGAGCATAAGGCATTGATCCACCTTATGCTCTATATATAGTGTAAACGTTTATACTTCAGCTGTCTGTCTGCTGTACTGGACCGTCCAGAAATACATCGGACTGCGCCGCCACCCACCAGCAACTAGGCACACACAAACACTGAGCGTCTTCATCAGTTAAGTATTGAGAGTGAGCTAGTTGACAGGCTTCAGCGACGTAGTATTCGTACAAATATATCGGTATATGTTTAGAATAGTGCTCATGGAATGTCAATAATGCCATGGACTTCTCTTGAGCTTCATAGACATAATCCAAAGCAATGTGGTTTTATTTTCTATATCCACTATTATTTTCCCATTTGTTTTCATCATGTTTGTTCCTGCAGTTGAAATTGCTGTCAACGTTTTTAAGGATGTTATAAGCTTCGAGTGTCTAAGATGGCCAGAGTTCATTCAACTCTTGTCGCACAACCCCACGCTCGCTGTTTTGCAGCATTGCGAGCATTAACTCGGTGGTTCGATTTTTATGAGGACTTTATGTTGAGATTTGCAGGGTTGGTCTCACATCTGATATTAATATTTTGATATTGAGGTTAATAATATTTGATCCAGCATCGATGCGGAAATTATTTTTTGTTTCTGTCGATTTTTTCATGTTCGTCTCATTTAGATTATGGGGTGAGTTCAGAAGTGCAAAGTCAGTATTGGAGAATTTGTGTAAATCAGTAATTTCTTCGAGAGTCTGATATTGGGTTTCCTTACATATTTTTTAGGAATGAAAATTTCTTTGTCGGACATTTTGTGAGGTAGATGATTTAATTGATTGGATGAGAAATGGTAGCGTGAATGTATTGGTTTTGTGGTCAAGAATTACTTCACGGTATCAATAGATGCTAACAATCATGAAAATCCCAGTGAAAGCGGTTGAAGAAAAATAATGAGCATCACTAGAGAAGTGTTATGGCGGTGTGTAATGCTATATTATGAAAGAATAGGATATTCATGCATTACAGCATCGTTCTTATTATAATATTAGGAGAAATTATTTATGATAGTGGCGTTCCTATTTCCTTCCTTTCATATTCGAGTGCATCCACATGAATTATTTAAAGTTTCAGGAGCATTAAATTTTATAATAAAAATTGATTGGATACAGCGAGCTATATTAATCTTTATATAAGAGTTGTGAATAATTTTATTACATCATCGTTTCACTTATTTCCTTTTCAATATTGAATATTTACATTGTGATTTATTATTTCCTTATTCTTGTTATTTTTCCATCTACATTTTTTGTGGTTACCGATGAGCTATGTCGATTAAAGGTTCGTGAAGGGATTTTGTGATCGTGATGACCACCTACTTGCGGACGAGTGATATACGCGGAGGGGAAAAGGCAAAGGAAGATAGGGAGACCCGATTTCTCAGACCGCGTCTTCATATTCCGTATACCATTTAAGGATTGATTGGAATGCTAAAAGAATGTTGGTTAATCAAGAAGATTTCACAATTGGATGGAAAGCAAGTTGAAGATAAAGAATTAAATTATTGAACAATGTTTTGTAGTTAACTAATGTTCAGACATTTTGTGGATGAACAACAAACTGTAATTCCATAAATATTAAAATGAATTCGCTTTTTCGGACTTGTATTCTTTTTCTTTTCAATTGTTTTCGGTGTCCGAAGATCATGCAGTATTTTTCATTCATGTATTTCATATTTTATTTTGCGTTCTTATGGTTGTTTTATGCATCCTGGTCCTTTTAGTAGCATACAAAATAGAGAGAATTTATTTATTTTGTTTTGTTTTTTTCTCCGTAAGTTGTGGAGTTGTATATTGATCGAAAAATTGCTACGAGCGAAGGAAATATTGAAATCAAACATGCAAACTATCATGCAAGGTCTATTAAAAAATGTGGGGGGGGGGGGGTGGCTTACCCGATATGTAACTCAGGATGTTTTGGGCTATTTCAATGCTAAATATAAAAATTGAGAGCGTTTCTATGAATATAACATTCATAATCGGATTTATGAAACAAGCTAATATTCATTACTCTTACGAGAGTATCAAAAGTCAATAATATAACTCTAGTAGTATTATGAGATGATGAAACTCTCGTGCTCGCTTTTACATTTTTAACGAGTTCCACTTGAACTAACCCATGTAATTTCCTCATTTATTTTTCTTCTTCTACAAACTTTAACATCCATTTCGGCAGGAAAATGCGGACGTCCTCATGTTTTACAATTGTAATTTTGATAACACTTTTGGATTTCAAAAATCCAGTTGAAACTATTTTTCCCTTGAGATTTAGTAGAATTATTCCTCTATTATCTCATGGATAGATTCACGAAATCGAATATGAATAGAAAATTCAAGGCGATGCATTGACGAGAGTGACTGTTTTATAACACTCGTAATTGAAAGGATCCTGGGAATTTTTCTTGGTTCAGTGACAAATCTGATTCTTTTGTAAATTTCTCAATTTATTCATCACGTATATGAATTAGATAAAACTAGAACAAGAGTGCATTGAACATCAATATTGAGTAGAATAGTGCCCGAAACTCACGACAATGGTTATGAAGTGATGTGTGATATTCGGCTCTTCACTTCTAATTAAAATAAAGGGGACAAATGCAGAAATTGAGAATTCCCGTCGAATTCTATTGTTCTTAATTTCAATGGTATTGAAAATGCGGAAGAAAAAATGTGGAAATTATGATTTCCAACACAACAAAACTTTGAAATTTCTTAAGAAAAATTCATCGCATTTTGAGTAAAAAGCAGAAATGTGGAGTCAAATGGTATGGACCTCCATATTTTCACAAAGAGGTCTGAGTAGAATGAATCACATTCACGTAACTATATAAGTTCCAACAATGTTGATCCAAATCAGGTTTGCCAAAACTATATTTGAATTCCAATATGCATCAACATGTTCGTACAACTGTCCATGATCCTCAAAATTTCAAGTCGCATCACGTTATGAATTCCAAACTCCACAATCGTCATTCGACGATACAACGACCATCAATTATGAATATGAAATAAAACCCAAAGTCATAACCTAACGAATTAAAATCATCCACGTTCATAACTGTTACAACACATCAGAAATATCCGAAGAAAATATCAAAAGTTTCGGTATCATATGTGAAACATTGGAGCCAGTTTTCATTTTGTCGTGTAGACGCTCGAAATTGCTTTCGCTTAATAGGTACTTCAGCATATAGAACCATGGGGCAAGTGAAAAGGGGATAGGCAAGAAAAAAAAGGAGAAAAAGAAAGGAATAAAATGCTGTGAAGAAATTGCGAGGAAGACTGAAAACATCGTATGTATAACGGCGAGAAGAATATCTTGGTAGTATTGATATAGATGAGGAGAGTAGGCCAAGGCTGATGGCGCGAGTCTGCGACGTTAGCTAATTTTCTATCTCACTCTTTTACTCTCTCAGCGTGTTTGTTCTAACTGGCTGCACATTACGGGGCTTCTGCTCTGTGCTTCAGTAACAGGTATAGTTCATTCGTTATATATAGTTGTATTTATATATAAATATATATCTGTGGTGGTCTGGATTCGCAAACAAAAATTATTCTGCAGCGCGCGATGTCAGGCAATTAAGGCCGCACGTTTCTTTCTTGTCACGTTCATCGTTAGTATTAACGTAGGACCAGGGGATGAGAAAAAAAAGAACGAAAGTTCAGACTGAACATGAGTGCAACCATAATTTCAAGAATATTGGGATTTTATTATTATTTTTATTAATTATATGAGAATTTGAAATGAATGGGAGAATTATCGGAAGAGAATGAATTGATATTAGGCGAGAGAATGAAATTCTTGAAGATTTTCAATACGAGAACGTGTTCTTTGTGATGAGGCTTTATTAAATTTTTGATCATGATGCTCTTCATTCTAACAATAAATATTCTCGTTTGATGTTTATGATGAATCGATTTCATTTCATTTTATGATCTGACAAGATTTTTTCCCACCTGATTTTTTAACAACTAAACTTGAATTGCGATAATTCTCAACGCTCTAAAATTTCCAGGAAATATTTTTTATGTATTGAGAATTATTATTTTTTTCAAGTATAGAAAAATTATTGTGGTTGGAAATATTCAAACTCCAGTGAATGCAGAATGTGAGTGATCCTGCTTACATCTGTACCAATGAACGGTGAATAATAACTCACCTCGAAACTTTGTAATCTCATTTCGTATTGGCAACAATGGCTACGGTGAAGTTCGAAATATAATTTTGAGGAATAATATATATCTGTATATTGTGTTATATATGCATTTATATATATGTGTAGAGACACGTTATATGTATGTATATATGAGCGGATACGAAGAGATCGAATTGGTGGAAGGCCTGTGGGTCGGTATCGTGTATCCAGCAATTATCGGTGCTAAATTTTTACGACGTACCGGGATATAATACGTGTACTCGGGGGAGGAGCGAGCGCGCCCAGTTTCTACCCAACCAAATTGCGTCGTCATCCACGGAAGTTATTACTCCTTAAGAGAATGAAAGAGATAGTTGATATATGAAAAGCATGAAACAAAAGGAAGAGGTTGAAAAAATGAAAAAACAATAAATGAAATGAAGAAAAATAAAGGAGATTAAATTTCGAATATAAAAAGGAATATAAAAAAATTTTATTTAGCCTATGGGCTTGAATCATTTAGTATTCACGTCGATATATTTCATTATGTATTTGTAGGTGGAAGACTGGTGGAATGGTGGATGGAGGAAATTAGATGCCTACTTGGTTAGACTTTTTCTGTTGTTAGTTAATGATGAATGTTTATGAACTTGAGTATCACAACTAGTTTATGGTGAGTGGAATTGAATATGGCGAGCGTCTGTTGTGCGAAATGAACAGGTTGAGTGGAGTGTAGTTAGAATGAGAGTAATCTAGGATGAACGATGTATATGATTGAAGAGTTGAAACAAAAGGATGATGTTTCTGAAATAGTTTGAAAAATATTCAATGAAAATTATTGTCGTGTTTTTATAAATAGTGCTGGGGATAGTAGATCCTAGTTTTTCATACGAAAGTCTCGATAGAAAGCATGAAATATGATCAAATCGGTCGTGGAATGTATCACACTTTCGTCAACTTATTTTTTAAGATTTGTTTTCGATTTCATCTAATGCAACAGCACTAGTCATTTCTAGAACCGAAAGAAAAATTGAATCACAATTTTTTCCACATTTGCCTAACAATCTGAGAGATAAGTAGCAATTTATAATAATTACAGTGAGAGAACAGTTTTTTTGAGTGTTGAATGGTTTTGAAATCAAATTTATCCTAACTCCAGTCTTGTTTTGGCAAGAAATTATTCAAAATTTCGGGGGAATAGCATCGAATCTCTCAATAATAATTGAACAGGATAGATGAAGGAAGTATTATGACTCGCAGTTGATAAAATTTTACTGAAACACTGAATTTTACATGTGATAATTCACAATGGTCATCGCAGTTGATATATGACAATTTACCTAAAAATGCAAACAACAAACGCAAAGTTAGACAAGTTGGAATTTATTTTTTCATCTTCTGATAATTTTTCAATCGCGGCCCGTGATTTTGCCGCAGGGACCACGTCTTACCCAACTCTCCCCTATTTATAACAACATGTGCTCGTTGGCGCCGAATGAAAGGGAATAAATGATTGAGATGCGGCGCATCGAAAGATATCACGTCGGCAAATCAATACAGAAAAATTTTTATTCATAAAATATACATGTACATATACAAAGTTTCGACCGTTATAGATTATAAAATGTTGTTCGGGCAAAACCCCACGAGCACAATTTTATAATATATGAGCCAAAATTATGCTTGAACACGTTGGAGTGTTTACAACACAGCACGTCCCAACATGGCGTTTCTGTATTTGTGTTTGACTCTGTATGATTTTGTTGTTGGGACTACTTGGTCGTTTGCTATTTGTCAAGAATAAATGTGTATGGTTACATTCATATGTGTTTAGATGTTCACATATGTGTGGGCATTTCATATGCATACCGGAAGTATTAGCGTGTGGTGTTGATGTGGTATGTGAAGCAAACTTTGCGTTTGGCAAAAATATATGCGCCATTTCGTTGGATCGTAAAAATTAGCATACTTATATCGTCCGCCGAGTTTATGGCAATTACTGTAATAAACACCACTGCGTTGCTTCTATTAATTTTCACTGTATCAGTAATCGTGTGCTTGGAAATTTGTGTGAAGATCTGTTGCGAGCGTGACACCGTGTCGGCTTTTTTTTGAATTATCCATTCATGTTTATTCATTTTTAACGATCGAATTTTATTAGATGAGTGATGAATGTGACGTAGAAAAGTAGAAGATGAAGAGGTTGAAGGATGATAAGTGATGTTCAAATATGAGGGGAATGGAAATTAATTGGCACAGAATGTTCAGGAAATAGCGGTTGCAGCAAAATTTAGTTGCGAGTTATCGAATAAATAGAAAAGAATGATCAAGTGAGAGGTGGTTTCGGGAAATGATTGTTTATATTATTGTAAACAAAAAAAATTGTTGGCGGTATTTTATTTACAGGTGTTGGTATATGATGTGTCATTGGGGTATTGGATACGATTTTCAGATTTCTATCATTCATATTTTGTTTAGTGAAGATAGTAACACGTGTTTACATATTTATTCTCTCGTCGAGAATTATGTCATGGCGAACAAGAAATGAAATGTTGTTTATGAACTCTGTTGTGTATAAATTCATATTCATTCAACCTCAGTTGACATTCGGAACGGTGAATTTTTTAATTTGTTGACAACATGAGTGATGAACAGGTCAGTGATTTTCTTGAGTTTATTCAGGAGTGCAATTTCGTGAATATTACATTGTGAGTTAGTCTACTATTCAAATATTTATGAAATCCGGGATTTCTATCCAATACTTGATGGTATTCATTGCGAAATTCTTGGAACAGTGAAAATGAGTCTGCTAGAGAGCAAATGATCAATTTATGCATCGGTCCACTATGTCGTTGAAATTGAAGAAAAAAAATTGACAGTTGGCTTTGGAACCAACTGCTCAAAATGTAAATGAAAGATGAATTGTCGGCTGCCATAAACAACAGTGAGAAATAATGTCCGATGTCTGTTTACTAAAATAAATTGTCCTTGTATATTCGATATTTTATTTTGTTTGATCGCTATTGAAATTTTGTCCTCCGTCTGTTTGTATCATATTCTGAGATGTTGTATTTATACCCCAACGACCACTGCATCCTCTATATATAAAACAGAGGACAATGACACAATAAATTTTTCAAGCGTTTCCATGATTATTCTCTGTGACATTTTAATCGTTGGAACAAAAAAAATCATACAAATCAGTGTAAATTCAAGTAAATTCAATTTTGAACATTGGTGCATGAAATCGCACTCGAGTATTTGCATTGTCACCGATATTCATCGCTCTAGTCGTTTGTAGTTTTCTATTATACTCGCGTTAACAGATTGGAAATAGCATGAAAATATTTCAGGTGTGATATATTGACACAGTTGAAAGTATTTTAACAAACACATATTATAAATGAGGAAAAAAAAATTTATGTGTGCATATACATTAGACAAAAATGTAGATGGCAACTAGAAAATGTTGATTTGTGTAATAATTTATTTTTCAGTTTGACATTTAGAAACATGACAATACACGGAAATAATACAAAAATAAATGGAACTCAGCAACAGATATAATGTAACAATTTTAACGTCTCTGAAACTAGTCACTTGTGCACATATATGTCAAGGAATATAACGCGATGAGAAGGAAAAGAGAAGAATAAATGTATAGTTGCAAGTGGAAACAGGTTGGCTCGAAATAGAAGGGAAAAATATATACGCCACTCTGGCGTCTCAACAACCACGAGCAACTGGTCGAGAGAGAAATATCAAGTGAATGAGGATGTAAGTGAGTGAGTACGAAGATTCAAGAAGGTGTCATATATAGCGAGTGGAAATTAGAAAAACGTAAAAATAAAATATAAAATGCAATGCAACGACAGAATGTGTCAGTGACACGACGTTGTTTCTCCTCGTCTAGGTTTGTCTCTTTGCAGTTGCTCTTACATATTGCAATTGGTGTGTCTGCACGACATGCGAGACTCGTGAGAATCACGGCCTCGAGAATCATTTGAAATGGCCTTGAGCCAGGGGGACATATAACTACCATGTCTGCACGTATTTTAAATTGAACTTAAACTCATATTTTAGATGAATTTTTGGCTTTCATTCTAAATTGAGATTGAGTTGTTGTTCCTTCGCTTTATCTTGTAATGTGAAACATTTCCAATGTCGATTTGAACTTGAACAGTTTATTGACGCAAATGTGACGGAAAAGTTGATAAAACATTTCTTAGTTGGGGACTAACGTACTTGAGTTTTTGTTGAGTGTTGATTAATTTTGAATATATCGGGCGCCAACTTGAGTTCAAGATGTTTGGGCTAGATAATAATAATCAATATGGGGAATTGGAACAACAATGAAAATAGTAATGAGTATTATCGACTTTTTAATGTTTACTAAGTGGATTCAACGTACAAAAATATGTTCGGTTAACATCAAATGAATGTTGAATGTATAAATTTAAAGGGCGCGAACTTTTATCTGTAATGTTGTGACAGTAACAATAGTCTAGAAAATAAAACACACTATCGTGTGGATGAAAAAACATTGTGAATGTAACTTTTGACAATAGACATGGAGGGTATTTGAAGAGCCTTATTGTATTGTCAGTGAATGAAATATTTTAGAACTGATATTATGCTTTTCAGAAAATCTCAGAACCTCCCTTCGAAACTTTTTCCTATAAATGAAAAATCACAAGTCAGAATTCATTAAGAGACGTGAATTATTGTGTCGATTACTAATTTTATCAGCAATTTTTTAAGGGATTCATTCCATTGCCCGAAGTATTCAATGGATTTTCATGAAAGTAAAGTTTTGATCAATATAACGCCTCATCTAGTTTCAATACGTTATTTTTTGATGCGCAGCGAAGTCAGTGATGTGGTGTCCTAGTTGGGTTTTAGAGGTCAGACAGTGAATGATGGTGCTATATATCACATTTGTAAATTGCTTTTTCAATACACTTTCAAATAGATGTTGATTCTTTATCTATGCAAACATTTACAATATTCTACGAACGGAATTCCGTGGAAAAATGTTCTAAGATTAATGAAGAGAAGAATGATCGTATGGAGAAATTTTTGCTATTTAAATCGATAATCATCTCGTTGTTCAGTTATTCTTTGTCGCTAAAATAATCACATGTGAAAATGGAGAGAGAGAGCATTTCACGAATATTTTGAAAATAGTAATCAAATAATGATGGATTAAAGTTTAGATAAATTCGTTCAATTGAGTCGCAACTGATACAAATTTGGTTCTTGTTAAAACTTAGCAAATAGAAAAATAATAGGAGTTCACGGATAATTTTTTCCGAAATTCATTTCGATGCTGGTTCAGTATCCGGAAATAAATAGATGATAACGATTATCAATTTTATCATGGAGGAAAAATTGGAAAATATCTAACATTTATCCATAGTAAAACTATGAAACATGAAATATTAGTCAGTCAATGATCATCAACATTTTACTTTATAAATGATAAAGTCTCTTTCTCTCGTATGAAAATGATCGAATTCTCCTCGTCTATATCGATGAATATTCCGGTAACAACAATAAGTGATTCATCAAGTGCGGAATAATATTTTTTAATCTTTTGTTTGTTTCTGTATTAAGTTGATATTTTATATCAGCGATATCTTTCGATTGTCAATGAACATCAAACGGATGTGATCATTCTAGACCTAATTGAATCAAGTGTTACATAAAATTGACATACACTAATCAGATATCAATAAATTATCTGTCAAAGACTGTACAGTCGAAGATTTTCAGAGGAACGTTTCTCTCCCCTCTTTATTCTGTATATTTATCATGCTCAACTAATGATCCATCGGTTTTCATAGTTTGGCAATGGATAAGTAGATACAGTGCAGAATATTTTTACCAATCAAGAGGTGAATATATTTTCTTTATTTACTAATGATGAAGAAACTTTATCATCCAATGTAATCAAAACAAAAACCATGAAGCATTAGAAATATTAACGATAATTATTAAAGGACTTTACTTCAGAACTTTAGGGAATTGGTAAATTCGCACGATGCATCATTCGGGTATTAGAACTGCAATTGAGGTACTATTTCTCAGTCTATCAAATTCCCATATCGGATAAATAGTTGTCAAGTGCAAAAAATCAAATAATTGTCCGGTCAATTTTCAAAGAAACTGAAATGGAGGAATTGATCTTCATTCGTCATTGATTCCCATACTCTATTGATCTATTCAAATATTATCGGTCGATGATTTTGGGTTTTGTTTCCTCTTTTCCCGTTTTCTCTTTGTGTACAGTAACGCATTGATTACCAATTGGAATGATGTAAAAACACACTTGAAGAGAGTGAAAAAATTCATAAAAAATAACGAGACTCCCACAAAATTCGACTCACTATTCATCACATCTCCATTCATTCCACATTTCATTCAAAAAAATCGGTAATCTATGCATTTTGATTTTTAATATCTGAATGTGAGTGAGATTATACCAAAAAGTGATTCGTATATTCTAACCCAACAAAAAATCTATTCCAATAAGAATTATCGTCAGATATTTAGTGTTTAACAATAACCAAACACTCTCCGATATTGGATTTACAGATTTCTCAGAGTTTGCTATCATATAATATACAAAGTGGTTCGAAAATCACATTCCAATGTTGATTCGAATTTATCTTCGTTCATTTCGTGATCAACGAAATTACTACAAAAGAATCACCAACACAACAACTGGTATAATCTTATCAAATAGATCGACATCAATTCAAATCTCAAATATTATCAATGGAAAACATCCTCTGGCATATGCAACAAATACTGAGAACATATGGACAAATAATTATATCATCTGTCAACATCTGCAGAATTAAAGAACAACAATACTTAATCATTATGAAAACAAGTCATAATCTCTTATGAATTCTTTAAGCTTCTTATTATCATCATTCTAACTATAAGAAAACTAATAAAAATTATTATCATCCATGTCTGTCATATTAACATTAACAATTTGTATGTAATTAAACCAACTTCCGTTTAATTTAATTTTACCATCAAGTTATTATGACAATTTAATTAGATAGTAACCTTTACATCAGCATGTCAGAGAAATATACTTATTTATATAATGAAATAATGTTTCATTTTATATAGCGTGAGGCAGGTAATTTCGACGTGTTCCGTTGTACGATAATTGTGAACTGGGGCGCATTCACGATCTGACCTTTTGGCTTTTTTCTGGTCAAGTACTCACCCTTCATAACCAACAGAGGATGACGCGAGATTACAAATCGAGCGTTCACAATCTTCTACATAAACCATATGGTTTTCTATATAACATTGCAACTATTATAATCATGTTGTATTTGAATTTGCCATAACAAAAGCAATTTCAATATATAAACATTTGTATTTTATCAGAGTATTGCAAGCAATAGCAATATATTCAATGACCTTGAAATGAAATTACGATTAATATATAAACACAATTTTTTTTCCTGGCCTCCTTGGCTCGAGCAAGTGTGCGTTTGTTTGGCCTTCACGACGCGACATGGTCACACCGCGAATTCCGTACACAATAAAATACGTCTGCATGTAGATAAATTGCGAGGTTTTAGAGTGAGTGAACGAAAAAGTTATGACACTTGCGCAAAATTGATTTGGTTGAAGCAACCATGGGGATCTGTTCAGCTATTTTATCATCATATTTCATATGTTTTATGTCCAGTATTTTCTTTTTTTTTTCTTGTGATAAATTGTAGCTTTATGCGATTTCATTTGTTTATTTATGGGGGGAAAAATACAGTGTATATAAAGCTTTGCTTAATCCATTTCAAGCTTTTAACATGATTGCTGCTCTGAAATATGAATAATGAAATGAAGAATAAAGGTAATGTCAGATTGTTTTAAATTCTCTATTTACACTCTATTCATTTCATCACCTTTTATTACGAATAGCAATACACATTTATTGCTATGATGAAGTATCATAGCGATGTTATCGTATAGCTCACCATAACACCCACTGCGTTTCGTAGAATACATTTTATTCGTATATTCCTTTACTATAACCACACACTGATTATTCTTGAATTTCTCTTTTAGTTTACTTTTCAGGATTATTAAATTAATATTTCCCTATTTGTCGATTGGTTGTACTGTATAAAGCCAATTACCTGGCCATCGGCCCGCGTATTAAATATTTTTGTATCACGTTGAGACTGTTGGTCGAGCCCGGATTGTATGAAATTGTTTTTAATGAGCACAAGAGGGGCTCTGTTGGGGGTAACTAGACATATAAATACATAAAAGTGTTGATGAAGCAGATATGTCTTTATATGTAATTGATGTTTGCTTCTGGCAGTTGTTTTCTTATACCATACAAATATTGATATTGACATAAGCTGAATATATTTGAAAATTATGTCTGTCCATCACTCTTGCTTTTGCCACGATTTATGTTCATTCTCATGGTGTATTGATTTTGTGTGCATTGATTATTGTTGGATTTTTTCAGATTGGTTCCCGAAAATGTGCTCATGTCTCGAGACTACTGCGACATTGTCCAGAGCCTGTACGTCTAATCGTTCACGTAGGAATTATGATCGACTTCCGAGTGGTAGGACGAGTTATGATGTCAGTAATACGCCGAGAGCGAGTCAAAGTATCGAGGACTCTTCGATTGATAATGAGAGACAGGTGAGTGGATTTTGATTAGTTATAACGATTTCTTTCTCATGCGGGTTAATTTTTTTATGTGAGGAGGATTTATGTTTTCAATTTTTTTTTGTTGTGGGGAATTCGATAGTTAAGTTTGTTTGCGATATTTTTGTTTCCATGAAAAGTTCATTTGTAACGGATCCTTTACACGGTTTTACTCGATGAAGTTTTTTATGGTGGTTTTATAGGAAATCAGATTAGAGAACGTTATTGTGTTATCGATCGGTGAAAGAAATGTATGAGAAGAAAAATTTGGAAATTTTTGTATTTCGAAGATAAAAATCCTACAATTTTTTGTTTGTAAATGTTGGAGTATGATGAGGAAATGTTGAATATGGAAATTTCTGAAAAAATAACTGCAATTGTGGACATCATTAAATATTGAACAAAATTTTATCAGAATTATGTATCGTTGCCTCATTTATTTTTGAATTTCCATGATGCTGTCAGCGAAAACGCAGTTTTCAAAGGATCACTCTACAATTTTATGTCATACAGAAATGATGTTGATCATCTGTTCAGTCGCAACTCACACACTATTTACTATTCATATATTTTGATGTGAAATACCACGATGTTTAAACGCGGGAAAAGAGAGGAAGATCGAATTTGTCAAAATCCTGTCGCAGTGTGTCCTCATAGAATATGATTGCCAAACTCACTTTCCTCTCACTGTAGACATACAAATTGAGCGAATAATTTATTCTTGTTCGGAATATTACATCCGTGACCGATATATTTTTCGTATTTGGACACGAGTTCATTTTCTATGACTGCGTGTGGTTAAATACGAGCGATTCGGCTTTGGAAACATTCATATTGGCACTTTTCTTCCAATTGGTCAATCCAACCATTGGCTAACCACAATTCTATTACTCATTCTCTCCAGAACTTGGAAACGTTTCATATTGTGCTAAATTATACCGCAATTTCCATAGAGATATTTCTGCTTTATGACCCAAAACAAAATAGGTTCAATTTTTTTTTCTCAATACTGAAAGCTTGAATTATGTTGAAAAAGAATGGAATATTTCATGGATCAATTGCGATTGTACTTGGCATTATAGAAATTTCTCATATGAATTGGGAGAACATCTCATGATTAGAATTCATACCTAGAATTTGTGAATATTGTCTTCATGAACATTTTAAGGAAGATAAAATTCAATTGGTCCTTAGTCATTTATGAATGATCAATTTTTTGAGTGGAAACATGAAAATGCTTCGTGAATTGGATATGAAAAGATGATCCATTTACTGCAATCAATTCTTACCTATCCCACATTTTATTCCTTCAATCAATTTTCATCTCATTTTTCACATTCCAGGCGGAGATGAAATTCCATAACAGTAATTCGACATGGACTGCAGTTGTTGTGGAAAAAAATTTACGAACAATTGATCTATGCGAATTGTTGAAAGTGAAAAATCGGGTAACTGGTGATCATTGGACAGTGGTCGAGGAATGGATTGACTTTGGGATTGGTGAGTGAATTTGACTATTTTTAAAACTACATCAAAACTTTTTCTCCCTGTCTCTATCGACGATGAAAATGTTTCATTTTACGTATTGAATTCTGGTGGAATTTTATTGCAATATTTTTTTCATGCTAGGGGTGTTTTATGCTTTTTGTGAGACCGACAGGTAATTTCAAACAGGAGAAGAGTCGCCTTACCACCATTAACACAAGTCATGGAGCCATTAAAATAATTGAAAGATCCTCAACGTGATAATAGTCCGCCTGCCGCAATTTAAATTGTAAACTTATTCATGTTCCATTGGGATATTGTTGAAGTGTGTTGTCATACATGGCAGTAGTTGGCGCCTCACTGACGTCTCCTCCATTCAAAACTCGAGCGTTATTCTCCTCCCTTTGGTATTTTCATATCCGTCATACACAATTACGTTTGCGTTCATCCCATAGCTCGTCTTTCCCACCGTTGCTGCATGGTGGGTTCACGAGTGCTTCACAAATGCTGTATCATTATGACAATATTAATAAAGTTTCGAGGAAGAATTTCCAAGTGTTGAAAATATATCGCGCAGAATTTTCACAGTCATTGTCACATGAATATCAATTGTGATTGGAAGAATTATTTTTTGTGCTAGCGCACATAGTTTCACTAATCATTCATGGGAGATAAGAGAATTGAATGAAATGAAGAAGTGAAAATAGACTGAGGGCAAGCAAATATTTGATGGAATAGTTTGCGTGTATGAGTTGTCAAATGGCATTGTCTGGTAGCAGGAAAATTGTTTTTCTGATCGACAAACTTTTCTCTACAGAGAATAGCATGGCGAGTTGCAATAAACGTCACATCCACTACTTTCTGCTTGTATATACATGCGTATTTGTAAAATACTGAAATGTATTTATACACAAAAGAAAAAACGAATGGAGGGATTGGAGCGATGGAAAAGAATCGAGTTTCTTACGGTTTCACTTCTTCTTCTTCTTCTTTCTCTTTTCATCTTTCTACCTTCTTTTTTTGAAGTGGTAGAATACAGTATGATGTTCGTTGGAATTTCCATATATGCGTGGCGTAAGAGGATTGAATTGAAGTAGTTTAGAAGAAAGACAGTGAGGCGAGCGTCACAGCATGGATATCGGTAAGATTTGAGACTGTTACCTTGCGGTTAGTTTCGTAGTTTTGATATTCAGTTTCTGACATGTATGTTACTTCTCTTTATCATATGATATTGATAAAAAGGGAGTCTTGAATGACTTTTTTGTATGAAATCGAAATGATTCCCTGAATATTTTATCGTATGTTGGAATGCAGCGAGTGCATCGTCATTAATTTTTCGTGAACAATCTTGACGGTATTCCATGCAGATTGTAAATTTTGACTTCGAGTTACTTGAAAAATCTTTTTTTTACTTTGAGGTGGTGGTCATTGAACCAAGAGGAATGTATATTACGTCGACATCGATGAAAATCCTCTCACTGGAAGACGGAACGAGTCTACTCCAGTCTTGATTACTCATTCGGAGATGATTTCAAGTTGTACAATTAAACGATTGGAGGATCACATCAATTGGAATGTTGCGGGCTCAACTGATAGTTGTCATATGATGTACTTTTGTGAATTTAAAATGGGCCAATATTGAGATTATTTGTATCTATGATTGATTCAAGTCTCAAACTCTGAATGCTCGCTTGATATATGTGAACATTCCGGTGGTCAACGAATGACAATTACTACAATTGGAATATTCTATTGAATAATGGTCCGCTCGCGTCACTTCAATCTCTTCATGTTTCCACTTCGTACATTCATTAAGAGAGTATTGCTACGAAAATTTATGAAGTGATAACATCTTCACCTTGGTTCCATTTCTGTCATGATCAATGAAAAAATGTTCTATATATTCAATTATCAACTAATCTGTGAGAATTTCCGTTACGGAAATGCATTGAGTACAATGTTTATCCATCATTCATCATAAAACAAGAAAAAAATCCAACATTCCGTCAATAAGTGACATAAATTTTCGTGGAGTATATACGAGACATAAATGTTAAACATGAGTAAATTCCTTCCAAGAGCAACAATAAATTTGCTGAGCAACTGTTTGTTTTCTTCTCTTTCTGTTCAATAATTCTCTCGTGTCTTTCATCTTTTCGAGTTGCTCATGTATTCCATACACAAAAACATCCTTGCTTGACACCACACACGCACACTCACGCATTCTTTTTTCCACTCCCTCTTTTCTTTTTCATGTGATGTTTAACTTCTCAAATCCCTCCAGATGAAAGACATTAAATATAAATTTGAAGATTTTTGGTTGAACAAAAAATTTGGTGCACTTGGTAATTGTATGAGAAAATGGTTGATGCCATTTACGAGTTTTTTCTTTTATATTGGAAACGGTGCCAAAGTGGCCCATAACTTGGCGAGCCGGTGACCGCATTCTTGTTATTCGCTTCTTCGCAGTCTTCTTTATTCGTGAAAGGGAGAAATTGTTAGGTGTGCAATCTGTTGGTTACTGCTATGAGAAAAACTTAATGTTCCTTTTTTTCCTTCAATGGTTGATCTGATGATTTTATTTGACTTTTTTATATCAATCAGAATAAATTTTGCATCTGAATGCAACTCACAAACAATTCATCAACAAACAATTTGAAGAATAAAAACGTGATTCGCTTTATATTGGTGAATTATTGATTGGGGAAAGAAATGTTGTCGGTTTTTGGATAAGCAATGCAGTCAAGCAGCCTGAGAATGCAAACTCTCGATAATCGATGCCAACAATCGTAATCGGTTTATCAATGTTCACCTAGGTCGGAAATGTGTTTATTTCTGTTCAGTGTAATTTTATCTTCTCTCCTACTTGTTGAAATACGAACGAAATGTATATGCGTTGTTTAATACTATAGATGTTGCTGTCTGTGGCTTTTCTTCCTCAGCGTCAAGTGCGTGGAATTATTATATGACTATAGATAGAGTAACATAACGTCCGGCATGCCATTACGCACTTCCTCCTAATTGGTTCTTTGCCAATGTGGAGATGGCTCTGGTTTCCGTTTCGCGTTTGTAAAATAGCGAATGATTCTTCCCTCGATGTCCATGCTACGACGGAAGTCAGTAATTTTATGGTAACTTGGACGTTTACAAGCGATGGTGCTTTCAAGCACTTTGTGATTTTATGTATAATAATTCTGAAATATGTATAATTTTCAGACTTGAAATGTTATTGATGAAATTGTTCGGTACATTCGAGCATATTATTCGCAGTACTGTCAGAGTGGACGTCAATCATCTTCTTCTATCATTAAATTGTTTTTTTAATCAGTTCATTGACCATGTCGTTGTATATACGTGAGCGATTAACCTTTCCAGATTTAATTATGAATTAATAGAAGTTTATGGTATTATGAAAAGGTGTAACACATCGGAGAAAAAAATTTTGAGACGTTCAATGGAAATCATCTTCATCGCAACTGTTTTGTTAAGATTCTGCATAATTAAAAAGCTAGACAAAAATAACTAAACGTGTTTGATCGTTGTGAAGGTGACTGATGAACTCTGGGACGTGAGTTATAATTTTCAGATGAGATAATTGAATATTGTTTATACATCAATTAATTTTTGTCTTCTCGGAATTGATAAATATTGTGCTGTGATAAATATTATTAATATGAAAAAGTTATTGATGTGTGATAAGTCAACAGGAAATAAAAAATATCGCGTGTGCTAACTGTGTTACACCCGCAAGTCGTTCTTCAAGCTCTTCTCAACATTTTTTTCTTCATTTTCGACATTGTTTGCATAATTAGCGTAACTTTTTAATTGGTACCGGCGTAATAGAGAGAAAATTGCGCTATAATTCTCAATACTGAGAGTCACGCTTGTTTTTCGCTTACACGGTATACCTCATATTTACATCCAATTGAAGATAATTTGTATTTCCAACAGTTATAAATGCTCTAATTTGTTGAAAAATATTTTATAAGCGAATTAATTCAAGTGGGTTTTCTGATTGTTTTGTTCTAGAGCGAACATTAGATGACCATGAAGACATACTCCAGGTTTACAAGGAGGGGGAAGGATTTTCACCGCGTCACGCGAGAAAATTCCATTTTCGAAGAGATTTCCTTCGATATGATTTTTTCCACAATTCTGAGGTATGTTGAAAGAGACAACGTCATTTCCATATTCAATAATTGAAAATACACTCTACTCCGAGCGGTCGGCAGACAAACGATAATTATGGAGTGTGATAAATTTTCATTGAATCAAACTCTTTATTTTCTATTAATTCTACCTGTACATAAAATTTTTCATTACCAACTGATGGTCAAATTATATCGGGCTCTACATAACCGACAGTACATTCGGTTACCTGCTTGAAAACATGTCGGAATTGTTAGGTTGGTAAGACAGATGTTGATGCATGAATCGTACTTGATGATGTCAATGTAGGAATCTGTTAATAACTAGTTGTGACTTTCATATTGGTTTGTAGGATATCCAACATTGGCAAATCCATGAGATTTTATACCAATTGACGTTCATATTGTGGTGTACCTTCTCAATGCAGATTCCAGTATCTTCGACTTTGATTATGAAAATATCATTTTGACCGTCTGTGGAGTTCAGCTTAGGGTTCAGAAATCATACACATCGATATAGTTCTTTCAAACTTCGCTATGAAACAGAATCAAAGTTGAAGAATTTGAGTGCTTTCGGAGTCTATCACTGGTGGATTGATAATATCGAATAAGCTACTTCTACAATCGCTCTATGTTGGAAATTGTCATTAGAAGCTTATTTAAGCACTGACATTTCCACATCATTCTTTTAGAGTAATGTTCATAGTTCAAATATATTCCGTTGTTCATTGTACTGCTGATTATGTATCAATTATGATTATTATTTGATTTCATTGGAAAAATGGTCTCATCAAAAAATTCAATCGACAAAAATTTTCAATTAATAACTCTTCAGCTGTCTTGAATCTGTTTCATGTGAAACGGAAGAAATTATCGCTTATAATATTTTAATTTGCTCTACGAAAGTGCACCCTGCCATTCTCATCCATTATGTCATTCATATTAGTGTTCAATCAGAAAATTTCCCTAAATTCCTTTCTTCATGGTAAACAAATCAAACAGAATTGAAATGAAAATTCTTGGTAAGCTCGTGAATCTTCTCATAACGCCAATCCATTTTCACATGAGTATATTCATTTATACGATGAGTAATATATCTAATAAGCATTACATCTTCCTTGTTCGTTAGTCAAAAAGGTTATTGCGCTTATATATATTCAGTTCGTTTTAACTTGACGTGGAGGTAGCACTGCCAGTCATCTGTACAAGCATTTGTGAGTGTTGAGTGCGGATTTCAATTTTCGCAATTGCCGCGGTATACTTTTTGCGACGCCATTTTTTCACCACCTTTCATTTCCACTTGCCGAGTTGTAAGAGCTCCAACTCGCGCAAGCCGTCGGAGCGTGTTACGGCTCTCACTCCCAAAGTAAAACACACACACACACATATATTCACACGTATTTATCCCTTTTCTTTATCTTTCTTTATGTCATATTACTTTCTTGTATTATGCGACGCACACATGCAGTAGCAGTTTCGTGTCTTCTGCAAAGTTGAGAGAATATTGCGCTGCAGTAAAAGCGAACTATCAGAGGTGCGATGCTAGCATGAATTAAACTAAAGAGATTGGCACGGGTGTTTGTGAGATTGTGAGATGTATTCAACGTTTATATATTTTGAATTCACAATTTCGATATATATTCATGAATAGCACAAAAATTATTGCAATTTTTCAATGTGTATATCAACACTGCATATGAATTTATCGCTATTTCTTATTTAGTTCCTTCAAATTTGCACCTGTCACATCATGACATATCTATAACGATTAGTATCGTACTCATGATCGCTTTGTGTATCAGCATCAGGAAATTTAAAATAATAATAATAATAATGATTATGATAATTAATATTATTTGACCGTAATTGCAATGGTTTGTGCAATTTCTAGTAAATTAAATGAGCAACAACGTTGAATTGGTCTATTAAAATTCGATTAACAGCCACGAGACGCACATGCGCTTCATCCAAGTGATGTTAATGCATTTTACATTACTGTAATTAAACATTTTTTATTAAAAGACCATAAAAAATACATTTGGATATATATTACAACGTAAAAATATGTTTCAAAAGTATAAATTTATTCCACGTGAAGTTTTCGAAGCGATATATTTATGCAATTAATGTTTATAATGCTAATCACATGGAAATTATACATGTGAATCATTGAATAATGAACATTAAAAAATTGACTCATGTGTTTACTTCATGCATTTATGTATTAACGTTCATTTTTATTCTTTTTTTACAAATTTATTTCAGGATTACTTTCCAATGGAGATGGTTATTCCGCCAAGTACTGACGATAGAACTAGTTTATTGAGCAGCTTTGAAAGTGCATTTCGGGTAATGCGAATTATATATGAGAATTGAATAGCAACAGAATGATTCAACAAATAGAAATTGTGATGATGGTATTTTTCTGTTTCTATGTTGTTTGAAGGGATGTCTGATGCGTAATGATGTCGAACTGCCAAGAATATGGAGCTTTGTTTGGATCAAGTGTCCTTCAACGTTCGAGTACGTGAGAACTCGTCTTCTGCTTGTTGATCGGAAACTCTACACATCGGAATCGGTGAGTCTTGATATTTATTCATAAGCCAAATTGGGGGAGAAAGAGAACATGAGTTGTATAAATTTTATTATCAATAAGGCTGCAAGTATTGGATGGAAGTTCTCTGATGCTCAATAGTAACGTGATCTTAAATTGAATTGAAAACTCAGCATTCATCAGTTTGCAGGTAATTTCTATGAGGTGTTTCACAGTGATCATTAAGGATTTGGATTATTGATCGGGAAATTTGATTCAGAGATCGAAAAAAGAATGTTCGAATGAATTTTAATCGAAACCGTGTCCGATTGCGAATTATGAGAAGCAAAATGTTCGTATGAAGTGATGGAGTTGTTTTCTTTGTTTTTATCTCCTTCGACAGTATGTAAAGAAGAAATACTGGAAAAAATTCGCTTGTCGTTCAATGAACAGTCGAATATTCGTGCAATCTTTATCTGTTTTAGGAATTATAACAATAAAAATATATCAAATTCAACGATACAATAACAAACTGGTTTTGTCTTAGCATTTTATCTTACCTCATGAAGTGCTCTGCAAAATCTTCCAAAATTATTTTGATATCTCACTGGGATCCAAAAATCTCTCAAAAGTTTAACACCATGAATTCCACTTCTAGTGGGATATCAATTCGAAATTGTTCTAAAAAAACACCATGAAATCAACGCAATTGAAAAATATCATTGGCAAATTATAACGAGAAAAGCTCTTGATGAAAAATTTTTCATGATATAATTTTTTAAATGTTGAGATTATAATGATCATTTGATTATCATCCTGCGGGCAAGTAAGGATCTTCAGTCATTATATACGAGTGGTGCGGAAGCGACGTATGACATGTATGACAAATTGTAACTCTATCTCGCGTAGGCGAAAGAGTAATGGAAGTCGGCGGGTTTGTCGACTCACGTTCCTTCATTCACATTGCATGTATGTGTACACATATATACACATCTAGTATCCAATGTTGCCGGAGATCGACGTTATACAAATTGTGAAGTGCGGGGCGCAACGAAATTGCCGAGGAAATGTTGTTACGCGTTGATTTTCAGTGCGAGTCTCGGGAAATTGATGAGTGGCGCATGAGATTCCCTCGATGGCGCATGATGTATAGCCATAAATGATCACGATAAAAATTTGTGACGATGTTCAAATAAAATTCGAAATCATAATTTAAATCCAATCAAGAACGGATAAATCGTTGTGAGATGAAGGCAGAAGGTATATAAAATGAAAATGAATAAATAAATTCATTATGCACCGTCGTTGTGTGAACAAAAAATGCACAACTTCCTCCTCTCTGGATATTGTCACTTCTCATTTAATTTCAGATTTAAATGACAATTTTTTTTTATTCTGATGCTATGTGTCGTTGATAAAAATTATTATTATTCTCTTCTCTCTAATTGATACAGAAATTATGTGTTGAGTGCACCTACAAAATTATCACCAGGTGAATTTTAATGATCAATAAATAACTTTCATCTTGCGACCCCGACGGAATTCAACAGGCATTGAGCATTTTAATAAATTTATTCCGACGATAATGAATTTCATTCCCATTTTTTTTTTTTTTCCAGCACATGTGGAATATTCATTTACATATTCCTGACTGAAGTGAGTGCACGTGTCAATATTATTTGAGATGAATTAGTAGATGATAATCAAATAATGATCGTGTGGTATTTTTATGATAATATCACCACATAAAGTGATGAATAAATATCGTTGAACATGTCAATCTTCATGTTTTCGAATCATGGCTTGAATGTATTAATTACCTTAGCTGTATAATATGAATGATAAATGCGGTTGGAAAAAGACCAACAGTCAATTTCATAAGGATTGTGAAATAATGCAAGCATTTATCAACAAATGGAAGTGATCAGATGATTGAAATGAATTAATATTCCATGGAATCATTAAGAAACGTTCACGATTTATAAACGTTTGTTTACATGTGAATAGATATTGAACAAATTGGCAAACTTTTGTTCAGTATGTTTTCTATGTTCTGACATATTGATTGAAAAATTTATCAGGCAGACTTTTTATTGATATTTGTATGGTCAAATGAGAATGGTGTCATGCAAAGTAATGAAAATAGCATACACAATTGACTATGTATAGTGATAACAATCGTAATTCATACATGAAATAGTTATTTCCAGTAGTTTGTAAGTTCTTTCTTCCAACAATTTTAATGTTCGTCATATTTGTAATGAATCACGACATGTGTGTTCTGTTTTTTCAAGTGACCGCATACGTGGCTTTTGTGACATAGTTACAAATTTAACTACTACTATGTACCCAAACACACGTATGATTTTCCCTGTTGAGTGAATTATATGTTTGAGCAACCCGTGGTATAAGTTGGGTATAGTAAAACGTTTAATGTTCATCATGCATGGATTTGTAAAACTTTCTTTTTTTCTGTTTGGAATTTTCCCGATTTATTATTTTTTGTTATAATTGATATTAATTTACTGTAAACTAATTGTTGCGCTGTGAAATTCTGTTTGGTGGAACAATATCTTTCAACTGGGCATTTCATTCGTCTGTGTCGTGTTGGTCGATAGATTTTTTTTTAATTCTGTGAAACAGGTGATTGCGGTGATGGAATTATTTCGGCTTCTTTTTTCCAATTCAACATCTTTCTATTTACCATTGCGTGAATTGGAGATTGTTAGATCTTGTTACAACTTTTGATACCTGGGATGATTATAAACTCTCAGTATACAGTCAAGATCAATTACAATACGCCTTGATGATGAGTTTACGTGCTATGACTATTTGAAAAATCAGTACGTTCAACTTGAAAAGTGAATTGGAAGTTCAAGTTGATCTGGATTAATGTAAAAAATGTTTTGGGTACATTTCAACAATGATTGCCAATTTCTGATTTGACTAGGATAGAATTTGGAAAACTGGATTTTAATTCACGAAATTTGTCCGTCCCATTTGATGATCATTTTTCTTCTTTCACTTCCTTCACAGATTTCAAAGATGGTGAATGCTGTAATCAAAAACTGATTTTTAGGTGTATCTTCTCCATAGATGACTGTATTGAGTACTGCACTAGGACATAGTAGCACACCACTGTTTTTATACAACTTGTTACTCATCTTTATGGTAAAGCTCGATTTTGCAACGGTTGAAATCAATGAAAAGTTAAAAGATTCAGCATTCTATACTGGTTTCTAGCCCACGAACTATGAATCCAAACCTGTGTGCTATCACAGTTTATAATTTAAAAATTGGTATGCCATAATTAGTTTGTTCATCACAATTCCTGTATCCTCGGTCTATTAATTTTAATTAGGTGGAATGATTTGATCATGGTTGATTCATGTACTCCAATCCACCTACGTACAACATTTTCAGATCTATTCATACCTGTGTTGGAATACATCAAAGTTCAACATTTGAAAATACTCAAAGGGACACAATAAAGTGATGAAACTGAATTGATTACTTCTCCTAACTTCCTCCAGAACATTATGGCCAACATTTCCACCATACGATGTAAGTTATTACTCTGTAAATCATCAGTGTCCATCAAAAACGCCTGTTGTGAATGAATTTAAGAATCAATTCTTCAAAACCAGCGTTTACAATTGATTCAGATCCACGTGAATTTCCATTGATCTTATCAATAGAGACTTTGGACATTGAAAATGTTAAGTATATTCAAATTTGACGTTGAAACATCATCTTGAACCATCAATTCTGTGTTCTGAAAATTTTAGAATGTGCTCTAGATTCGGAAGGGTAAATTTTTCCCTCACAATATATTCTCCACCTGTACTCCCATACAGAGGATGGTGAAATATTCTCGAGTTCGAATATGGTACATAGATGTAAGAACACAAAAGCTTGTTCTGTCATTCGTTCTTTCTTACTTCTTTCTTTTTGTCATTCTCATTATAATTTTTTTTTTTCCACCACTTTCATTTTTCCTTTCTTTAATTCCCAGAGGTATTGTTCCAACATGTATATACTATTCAAATTTATTGGCGGCTGCTCACCGGAGCATGCACCTAGACCCTTAATCACCGAGTACGTGGCAATAAACCCCACCGCAACGAAATTCTCTTGGCAGAGAACAGTCGCAAATCCCATACGATATACAGCCAATAGATGAACCTGAAACATTCACCTTTCTATATATGTCAACCATATCCACACACTCGTGTAATTCTTGCATTCGAAATTTAAAGCGCTGTAAATGTTGCAAAGCAATTGTGCAAATACCAGACAGTCATAGTGGTGTGCTTTACTGTACGGCTTTGTCACCATCGCACAATTTTCAACGGTCTCTAGTTGCCGATGGCGCCCTCTTCTGCCCACTACTTTACCCCTTCCTCAACATTCTGTGTGCCAATCGATAACTGAGCTTCCGGCGAAGCCCTGGGATGTTATCGAATCGTTGAGCATCAACGAATATATCCACAGTTTCTCTATACCTTTTTGTCTCTTGCTCTCACTTTCTCTTATTCTTCTCCATTCGTCCACTGCGATTCTATTTTATTTGGCTTCATCATTTTCTGCTTGCTTTCAATTGGAAATGAATCATCAATTCAATGATTACTTCCATTCATGCTCTGATCAATAATACGAATTGTAAAGCATCAGATTTTATCATCTGATTGAATTCATACGAGATTTTGGTATTGATAAATTGTTCCAATTGGACGTTTTATTGATTTCGGGCTTCCACACTTCAGAATTAGTAGCTAGCATAATGTTGGAAATAGTTGCGGTACGTTTAAATCAAACAAGCAACCGATGCTCGTTCAGTTCTTGTGTTCATTTAGTTGACATAATTTCATTCGGGTGATCAAATTACCTGAAAAATATTCAGAGAGTTGATGTCACATGTGTGTTTCCATATCAGTATATGAGACAATTCGTGATTGACTGTAATTACTGAATGAAAATGGTAAAGATTTTTCTCAGACGGTTTCAACTTTTTCAGTGGAGACAGATCACAGCGCTAATGGATCAGGTTCTCCGGGTATTTGTTCTATATTCTTCGAGTTTAATCCATGTATGAGTCCACCCAACAAATTCATGTAACTACCAGGATAATTTCCGAATATATCGATCGTCATTATTCATCTTCTGCAAATTGACGAGATTGCAGAATTGATCATCAAAATTTACATAGTACAGCAATAGCAGCGAAATTGGCAATTGATGATGTTGAATTATTGGAGTTGGTGCCACTATTGAAAATTTTGAATTACTCATATTCATAGACAATCGAAAAAAAATGTTTGCATAGTTTTTTCATTCAGTCACTTGTCTCATCATACAAATATTTAGAATCTTTATCCATCCAATATTATTGATTTTGGAGTTCACAATTCAACTAAAAATGACCAGCAGTCGTTTGCAAGAGTGTTGGAAGCAATAAAATGTTTCATGAATTTTATTTCCATGCGAATAATGGAATTTAATATTGTTCCAAGGGTAAAGTTTCATACTTGAGTTTTGTTTAACAGTCGTCTGTATAGATGACTTAACGAAACGATAAATGACACTATATATAAAGATACTGAATATAGAGAGGTAGTTAAGGAACAAAAAAAAAGTGACTAGTAATGAAAGTATAAAAAAGTAAAGGTATATGTTTTTTTTTTTTTTTTTCATTTCACATATATACTTTCTCTTGCTTCTCTCTTGGTATTTTTACTCTGCCAATCGCAATGCGAGAAAGAGAGAAAGAAAGATCGAATGTTGAAACCCAAGTTCTGTGACTCGACGAAACGGTGAAGAGGGCGGCGAGCATGCTGCTCGGCAGTATTTCAATCCCGAATAATATATAACCCAAGGGAATGACGCTTTATTGCTGCAGCGATAAGTCCAAGTCTTTGTGATATGGGGTCAAAGAATTTTAGTAAAAGACGGAAAAGGCTGAAGCGAACATTGCAGGGAATTACAGTATCCACCGCATATGCTGTAGTTCAAATATTCTTGGTGGTATTTTCTTATAAATCCTATTACGGTGGAATATTTTTATGCATTAAAAACGTGGTCGTATCAAATTCGATGAAAGAAAATGTTTGCGGTGAATTATGAAGTAATCAATCGATGCAGCCGCACGGTTATGTATCAGAATTTTCGCATTACTGGAACAATTCATGAATTCGCGTATCACAAATGAGTTTGTTGTTAAATTCAATTTGTCTCATCCAGTTTTCGCGATAGTTGAAATCACAAGGAGGCGAACAAAACTGATGTGAATTCAGCAGAACACTTTTGTTGTTACACAATCTAAAATTCAATGTGAATATTTTCTCAGTATAAATATTCACATTTTGTAATCAAATAAATTTTCGGATTGCAACAAATCTGGAATTCATCTCTTGAATTGAAACAATTTTCCATTCAACTTCAACTGTGGAAATTGCAGCAAATTAAATTTATCAAATTTCATCAAAATAATTTCCTTTTGTTGTGAATGAATAGATTCGTTGGTATCTCACTGTTCCACAGTTGAATTCTCCAAAAATGCCGACAGCTATATCACACTATAAATTGCCGCGTGATTTTGCTCACGTCTTTTGCTGTTACAAGTGTATATAGGATATAAGGACAAAGTCTTTATGTGACCATCCTACCATGAAGTCTGGCTGAAATACCATGTCGTTTCGCCGCCCTCTTCTATACTACTACTACGACAACCACCACCTCCATCACCAATGGAACCTAAAGGATGATGCTTATCTCCTCACGTACCAAGTCGCTCGTCATTCCGCTATCCAGTACTGGTATTTTCAAGGTCTATCTCCCCCATTCATCCCATTCTTCCCTTTGCTCAGTTTCTCTTTCACATTCTCATCTTTCTTTCTTCCTCCCTCACTTTTTCCTCAGCAACTATATCCTGTTTATCCGTCATTCCACCATTTACGAGCACCATGAATGGTGTACCATCTTAATTAAAATTCTCGTTGGGTCCTGACCTCACCTCACCCGTTTCCTTTTATCGTTCTGCACCCGTTTCACAATATACCACATCACCTCGTGTGTGTGTTCTCTCACTCATCTACCATTTTGCTTCTTCTTATATTTTATTTCGTCTTTCCTTTCACCACCCTCCAGGTTTTCTTGCAATAATTCGTTGATTTATCAAGAGAATAGAACCAGGACAAAAGAAGGATACACTCTCTATTTTCCTTCCTCTTGATGCGCGTTCACGGCATTTCATTGTCATTACTCCGGCCTCTTATCGTGTGCGAGAAGTATTTTTCTGCAGGAAAACTTCTTTCTATATCATTCTGTCTCGCTTATACTGTTGGGTGGGGTCCAACCACAGAAGCAGTTTCTATCCATAAAATCTCATGAAAGACCAATGGACCTATGAATGCGGGGTTGTATATAAGGAAGAGAATACAGTGTGTTTTAGTTGAGAGATATGTATGAGGATACGAGGGTGGGGGCGAGAGGAGCACGAAGATGCAGAGTTTACTCCTTTTTCTCGGCAACTAGCTGATAGCCACCACTAGCAAACAAGTATGACTGATGATCTCTTGGTGCTGCTAAACAACCTGATATCGATGTTGGTTTATGTATGTTGTTGGTGTGCTTTCAGTATCTTTCGGTACTCAACCGAAACTTTGCAAGATTGATGATAACTTTATATATTTATCATGCTTTGATAACGTATGCACTCAGATGAAGAATCATATGAATTATAAAAATATCTTTTTAGTTGGAGATAAATAAAATGTGGTGGATGAAAAAAAGAGGAATCCAATTTTTTTATTTCAATTTTGATTTTATTATTGAAACGATGAATAATCATTGTGATGATAGAATGTATACACCTTGCTAATGACCTGGTTGATACTCGATGAGAAAACATTTTGTTGAATCATGAAGATAGGGGAATTAATATTAAAATTTTTTTTTTGGAAAGATAAGGAAGATTGATGGGTGTAATAATGAGGGAATGAAGAGTTTTTTGTAAGATCTTTTCATGGAAGAGCATATCCATGGATTCTTTGTTGGCGTTGTGATGTATTGGACCGGATTAAAATCGATTGTGTATGTCACCATCACAGTTTTTCATACTTTCTGGATTATATTGATTATGATTGATGTGTACTATCGTATTTTCGACTATTTGTGGTCCACAGGAGAGTAGAAATAGACAAAAAATTAGATTTTGAAGTCTGATCATATGGAATTGAAAAACTGAATGAAAATAATAATTTTCCAATGAGAAATCTCTATTCATTGTTAAATTCAGAATTTGAATATCGAGATGAAATTGTACGTACGAACGAATATTGAGTGCCAAAATCAGTTTGAAATCTAGATCGAATGGATGATACAGTCCATTTCTATTCAAATAATCAAATTCATATCAAATAAAACATAAAACTTATTTCAACACAAAAATATATTCCATATATTCTTCTTCCCAGTTTATAAACTTGTGGATTTATTCAAAATTGAACTGTGATCCGTCTACGAACTCGATAGAGAAATATAATACACGTTCGTTTCCAATTTAAAGACCGCATCTGTTGTATCTACAAGAAAGTTATATTGTGAAGTGAAATGATGTTGAAACACACACGTACGTACATTTATATACAGCATGTGCATAGTTAGACAGTCGCATCAACATTCAACGTGGTAATCTGAGCATCGCGATTTTGTTGGATAACGATCGCGTGGTCTTGTATCAAAACCGGTGCGTCGTCACGATGAGTCGTTGCGTTTGAAAATATACTAGAGGAACAATATGGAAAAAAAACCGCTAACGAATCAAAAAAAGGACGTGGAAAAAAAAATAACTGCGATGAAGTTTGATGGTGAGGGAAAACAAATATTGCAAGCATGTATGGAACGTTGTTTTATATGTATTGAAGAACAGAACCTTAGGCTAGGCAATTAGCCGGTTAAAGCGAGCGACCAACCAAGTCTTTAATGCGTTATTTCCATGAAGAGTAAATGTTTTATGGTTAAGTAAGATTTTCTTGAGTACCCTGGTACCATTTTAGGAATTTGTAAGAGAATTACTGATAATGGTTAACTGCACTATTGGTTATATTGCTGTGAATAAATATAAAACTCTGGTAATTCATTGTATATGTCAAACACCGTTATACCATATACGTGTATCTCTATTTTCCATTATTTTATAATTTATGCCTCAATTTATTTTTATTGAGGAAATATAATTGCATCAAAATGAAATAATCACAGCAGGGTGCATTCACACTAGAATTGCATGAAACATCTGCGTTCTCGATTGAGCGCCCATTGTCCCATTTGTATTCTCCTCTCACCTCATCTTTTTTTCTTCATTGCAATCTCTCCCTATCTGTCTCTCTCTCTTTCCAAGTGTATATGTACATAAATGTGCAAGCGTTATGGCCACGCGTGTCAGCTGTCATCGCAGTGATAGTTCACGTTTGTTCATTGTCTCCATTTCATCGAGCGTTACCTTACCGATATGAGAGTATATACGATTGCGTGCGCGATTATACGTGTGTATGTGTGTAAATATATGGTATATTCATAAATTGTTCAGTTGTGTATGAATATATATATATTTATATATAGCCTCTATCGTTTGTGAATATATCTACTGCCCGCATGTGCACTCATTGTTTTCTCACGAATCGTAGACGACATCGTGTGATGTATTCTTTTGGGTTTGTAGATTTCTCTTTTCATTTATATTGTCGTGATTTTTGTGATGGAGAAGAATTACGGGATGCCCAAATATATCAACAATGGTGAATTAATCGAGAGCATCGATAGATGATGGAAGTTGGATGGTTGAAAATATTGATGGGATTTGGTATTTATTTTTAGAATGAGATTTGTCGGTTATTTGTTGAATTTTTAGAGGAATTCCAGGAATGTATTGGATTTATGGTGAGATATAAGGATGAGGCTCCACTTCTGTATTCGAAATGTTTTTTTGAGGAGGTGCATTTGATTTGTATTGAATGAGAATTTGGAACTCTGATTCGATCGTAGTCAATTTGTGATCGATGTCTTGATAACTATTTTCATACATGCGAAATTGGATTTGCTCTGGAAATATCAGTCGTTATTTACCAGACTTTCTATCACATCTCATTTTTCTGTTAAAATTGAATGAAATTTGGAGCATTTTTGCTTGTTTTATCAACATATAAAAATAAATGGTCGATAGTTTAATACGCTGTATATAAAAAGTTCATCCGAGTTAAAAATGGATGGACGTCAGGAAGATATTTTTATTGAGATAATACACGTCATATGTTTTCAGTTTTCATCTGAATTGCGAAGTCATATTGATGATATCGATGGAGAACTAGCATTTCTTATATTTATTCATTGAAGAATATTTAACAGGAAGCACTTTCAATGACATAATCTCTTATTCTGATGTCAAGTATTTGAGAAATTTCCAATTCTGCATAGCCTAAATTCACGAGTATTCTATTCGTTACTAATTATTGAAGCACTCGAAACAATGTAAAACTTCCACAGACATTGGAAAGATGCATAATCTGTGGTTATGAGCAAATAGAATTTTAACTTCGAGAGTAGAAGGTGTGGGATATTTTCAGCAAACCAAAATGCTTCAGGTAAATAGGACACATTCTCATTAATTGAGCACACATATCAATAAACAATAACATTGCAATGTTCAATTATTTCCAGTGTATTCCCAAAATGCCATTCTCTTCAATCGTTTTGGAGGAACAGACAACTTTAGGAATATCCCAAATCAAATAACAACGTTTTGCGTTTTCGTTCGTCATGAATCTCTCATGTTGGAGAATTGCCGAGATGAATTGAAATATTTTGGTCCAGAGTGATGAATTCTGTTTGTGCATAAAATTGGAAATAGGATAAATTGGTAATGCACTGAACGATGGGAAATGACATAAATAATGTCAATTGCAAGCAAAAACGCACTTTTGATTAGAAACCTGTTGTTGAGGAACGTCCAATACACAACCCCCCGAAAAATTTTTGGAAATCTCAACAAATCACTCCTATATCCATATTCACATTTCACCGTTACTTATCGACTTGTCTCATGAAATTCCCATGAACTTCATCCAATTTGTGATTACATGAAGAAAAAAAAACAAATTTTTATCATTAGATCATGATGATTATGTTAAATCAATGTGAGTATATTGATGGTTTATCTGGTGAACTCCCGGCCAATTAGGGGACAATAAGCCGGTTTTTGGGTGTGTCCGGGCTGTGCTTGTGTTCATCATGGGGGGCCATTGTGCCCAGCAGCTGACAATGGCATGGACAATGAACGATACTTCGCGAATAATGTGACTGCCTCGTGCCAGGGCCACAGCTGGTCCATGGTGTGTACCTAAAAGGGTTTGCTTTCTCTTTCCTACTCTCATGTTTGGTGTATACATATACCACTATATGTATACACATTCGCTTCTCTTGCCGCAAACACGTTGGAAACTGCGGCAGTATAGTCGTGACGAGCCATCCGTTACTCTTGGGACACCCCTACGTGCCAAGTTACATGAACAAACCCTGCAAAGTTTCCAGAGCTAAAGTCTACTAAAGTATACTCATTCTCTATATCTATCCACTATTTCTCTACATCCACCATACTCACCCACTCTCGTTGTGTGTTCCATTTTCTCTTTATCTTTTATACCCAACTTCTATATCTATACACCATGAAGATGTCCAGTAGTTTCTTTACTGCCTTACCATTAATCATACAGCGTATTAAATAACATTTCGATACCCAAAGTTGTTGTTCAGTTATGGAAATTCCATGATATCCGATATGTCGCCATTAAATAAATAACACCTCAATAGTCGCGCGTGCTGTTGCCGAATTTATACATTTATATAGGCTGGCTTCATTCCAAGTACCATTATATGCTCGCTGATTCGCTATACAACCATCCATTAAATTTATCATCATTCTTGACTTTCAATTATTGACCGCTAACTCGAACAATTCGCATATAAAACAAACTATTTTCCAGTTTAAAAAGGAAAACCAAATCGAGATTTATATATCTTTCAACCATCTCATAATGCATGGACTATATACGTTTATCTATGTATTCATTTACGACCACATTTTGCTGCTGCACAAGCATTTGACGATATCGGATTTTGTTTATGTATGTGTGCTCTTTTTCTCCTTTCTTGTCTTTGTTTATTTTTTTCCATGTTTTCCCATGGTAGGATACTCACACATGTGCTTTTACCATTTATGAACACTAAAATATGGCAGACTGGTTTCCATTACGTAAATTATGGTAAAGAACTTCACGGACATTTGAATACATTGTTCTTCGTGGAAAGAAATTTAATTGAATTAAGAACAAATGTGTGCTTGGTGTGCGTTGAATTCTATATTAGTACTTTGTGTGAATGTAATGAATATTCTTATTTATATGGAGTTAATTATTATGTGTTACCTAGAAGTTGTATGATGCCGATTGCATTGAGAAGACAAACTCATGTCTATAAATATTTTGAATGCATATGAATATCCAAAGTAATTACGCGATATCAGGTTGACAGAGACGTGGCGTATATCATTGTTATTAATCGGTACTAGTACGCGCTGTCAATTAAGCAAATCCTGGACCCAGAAACCCCTGTGAGTGGAATTCCAACTCCAACAACTCTGAGCCGCAGTTGGAAGTCTATGACGTTACTGGGGAGTTCCATTAGCTAAATTATGGCGGTCCCTCGTGGATGCCCGCGTGTGCTCTCCTAAGCCACAGCTTTGGGAGTGGCAGTCGTAATACTCGCGTATACATATACTCATGCTAAATGCCATGTATCGTCTGTAGACACATTCGATTGTACCAACAATTTTCCATAATCCCTTCAACCATTGATTATTCAATAGTTACGTCACCTAACTCTTTGATCTATCTATTTATTTAATTTGGAAATGACATTGCTGCTGTTTAATTATTCAAAGTGTTTTGAAGATTTACTGGTTAGTTTGATGGATTAGCAGAGATGTTTTAGAAAAATTTTTCACATCCCAGGATATCATTTTTTGGGTGAAAATTATTTAAGTTTCATCAACAATAGAAGGAAACGAAGAAACGAATGTACACATGCTAAATCCACAATTAATGATTGTCATGTTTGAATATCCCAACAAGTTGGATGCAATAGAGAAATGGAGAAAAAGGAAATGTGACACGAACTTCATGCTGCGAAGGATTAAAAGAGATAACGTTTTGAAAGTTCCCTATTTTTCGAAGCTAATCCTTTTATAATTGTTGAACAGTTACAGATTTAGTATACTCACTGTGAAGTTGATGTAGAGAGTTTGGAAATTTTCGCCCATTTGTATAATCAATGGAAATTGATTTCATCTGATGAATGAGAGTCAGAAACTTTTCCTGTTTACAATTAACGAATAACTCGATGGACTTCGCATGATATTCATACGAATTCAAATGCATTCAATGTTTCACAATCAAAAATTGAAGTATCATATCTGTTCAATCGTATCTCGCGGTTCATAGTTGGTATAATAGCAACAAAGTAGATCCAACATAATGACAAAGCCACATAATACCACGTGTAGTTCACACAACATTGGGAATTCCATTAGGCAAATTATTGCTACAGCATGAGGTTGTATTGGTGTGTGTCTGTGTGACATATTCCTGTGGATAGTCCTGTGGGACCTGTATGTCAATTTCATCATGGATATTAGCATTATTGCTAGTTATATGCATATAAATTACAGGGAATAACATTATCATAGTGAATAGTATTATTGGGAGTTATTCTTCCATTCCATAGTTTCGTTATTTTGTTCAAATTAATTGCCACTTGAATTGGATGTATGACAAATGATGAAATTTATCATTGCTGCAATATTCGATGATGATCAATAGTGCATTCATCAATGGTAAAAAAGATGATTGAGTAGTGATTGGTGTTGGACATTATGCATTGCATGTTGAAATAGCAACGACGGATGGGAATTGGATTTGCTCGTGCAGGATTTCCGTGTTCGGTCGCTGCAACTGTACTATATGGAATATCCGCTTTTCATCCGTTCATTTGCAAATTGCACAAAGCTATTTCGAATTGGCTTTTATACACTGTTAGATACAATGTCGACTGAATGTATGTGTCGTATGTTCCCCTTTGTTGAGTGTTCTTTGGATTAACCTCTTTTACATTTTATGCATTTCTGCATACATTTTCTGCATGTTGTCATTATTTAGA
This sequence comes from Meteorus sp. PSUC_FEM 10030008, assembly GCA_018881525.1. Classification (NCBI taxonomy): domain Eukaryota; kingdom Metazoa; phylum Arthropoda; class Insecta; order Hymenoptera; family Braconidae; genus Meteorus; species Meteorus sp. PSUC_FEM 10030008. The sequence goes on from JABMBR010005795.1 coordinate 54,920, forward strand.
TGGGTGATTTCGATTAATCCTGGGGAATTGATGCGATGACTTATGTTTGTCATGGTTGGATGGGTTGTTCGATTTTCCATTTGAATTTACACAATTTCGAATGCAGATATTTCTATGATGGGGTGATATTATTCAGAAGTGAAACCAGTAGATGAAACCAATAATTTTATTGAGATGATTCGTTCATTACATCCTCTTCCAATCTCTTCTATTGTTGATGTGAAAATGAGATGAAGGTGCGTCTTCAACTAATGATTGATGTTACTGCTGTAAAGTGTTGTCGGATTATTGCACTGAATGCCCTTGTTTGATAGCATTTGGCTTATTAAACGTGTTTGAGTATTAACTGACAGATTCTTATGATGAGAATGGAGTTCAACTTACTCGGCACGAAGTTCCATACATCGTTTACACTTGAGCTGGGAAAAATTCAATTGAAGAAAGACTTCCCAATCACAGGGACAAAATGGTGTGAATATTGTAAACTCCGACATTAACGACATTGTCACACCTTTGAGAAAATAATTGTCTACTAATGTTGTTATTCAATTTCAATTTGTAGCAGAACCATTCTAAGTTTGATCTGCATAAACTCTATCTTTTATATATTCATGAAGGGATTGAGTTCGACTTTGTCAAGTATTTAAGTTCGAACATAGTTCGTGTAAGTTTCATGCAGATCGATAGAACAATCTGTTCAGCACATGACAAGTGAGGTTATATTCAATTTTGTAAATTATGCGGTTGTCTACAAAATTTATTCAAAGTTTTGCGTGGGTGAACCGAGGGAACGTTTTTTATTGACCACAACGGTAATCGTGACTTTTTACTTTTGTTCTAACTTTAAGTTGTATTGTTTCATAAATTCATTTTATCTTTTGTTGAGAAAGTTGACCGGTTGGATGAATATGAGTACAACAGGAATTTTATGTAGTTTTCGCGCAAGTGACGTATGAAGTTTTAGTTTCACTAGATCTTTTACAGACAAATTTTATACTTGAAGCATGAGTGGATAACGTGGTCGATATATATTTCGAAGGCATAAATTCTTTCATCTTCATCCACAAGAAACACCAATGAACCTTTTTAAAATATATCTTTGAATATTGTATCAATTCATGAGAAAGTATTATCAGAATATTCCAACATATTGTACCATCTCGCAATTGAAAGATACTTTCCATGTTCTTAAATACGAAGTGTCAATGGAAGAAAAGAATTTCAGTTAGATATCGAAATAGTTTCGGATGTCATTTCGGTAATGAAAACTTTCACGCGCGACGTACTATAAAAATTGTTATAATTGTCAGCATGGTTCGAAAATTCTCCCAGCTCTGAATCAAAGAATGCACTGTCATTGTCACTTTATTTTGACGTAGAGAGAACAAAGTAAAATGTAGAACTCATCTAACTGTCGTTATAATATAATTGCAGTTAGTATATTTACTCCGATTAGTGGATTTTCAAAACGTATTTTACTAAGTGTTACAGTAAATGTCCTGAAAGTTTGTTATCGTCGAACGCAACTTTTTTGAAGTCGATGTGTAAATATTTCTGTATAACAGAGAAATTACATAGCACATATTCGAAGTATATCTGGCGTGCGCAGATGTTTTGTGTTGTTTCGTCATGTCTGTTTGCATTCTTATGTTATTTCTATCTTTCTCTATTTATGCATGTTATCTTGTATTCACTTTTGGTAAGAAGATTCTCGAATGTTTCTCCACGATGGAAAAATTTACATCGGCTACATCATTCTGAGAAATCGCAATTTGACTGCAGTTACTTCTCATTCATTTTTCCTTTTCTTACGTCTCAAAAACATTTCATGAATCTCCAAACTGTTAGTTTCCAAGAACAAAACTCCTTTTATGCACCCGACTACTTCATTAAAACTTCGTTCGTGCTATTTCTTGCTCGAGCTTTTAACCCGTGAAGCTCGTGCGCGTGTTTCTGATATCGCCCTTTATTGCTCAGACCCGCCGTTAGATATTCCATCGACGGACCGTCGCACCAACGTGGAATCAGCGCTCGCGCATCATCGGCGGTTTTCGAGGTAAATTAAGGGTGGAGAATCCGCTCGGAGGGTCTTCTAGCCAGTCATACAGAAACGATTGGAGGGTAGTACGTCTAAATCTATCACGAATTTTTTATGGAGTCTCAAATATTCATTTTCACCTTTTGCTCTTTCTCTCCTTCACCCTTCTTTCTATAACGTTCATTCACTCGCTCCATCAATTCATTATTTCACTGATCCCTGGGATGTTTTGATGAAATTTTCTCTTCACTCAAGACATCTTCCATAGAATCTCTTCTAGCTGGAATTAAATATTCTAAAAAAGTTTGTCTATTATCGATGACTAACTGCATTTATTTTTGAACATCATGTCATATCACATGTCGATAGATATCGTGATTATGGGTTATGGGCAAGGACATTTCATGTGGGCGCTATTACTATCTGACATCCAAACAGCGGGTTATGCGTTTGACAAGTACGTTTGAGCATGTCTCTAGTCGCTTCAACCAATATAAAAATTCCATCCTTTCCAATCTTTCAAGTCGAAGGAAAATCGGTTGAGAATATTTTTAGTTGAGTAAAATTGTGCACAGTCATCAGAAAGTTGCCCACCAATATCTACTGCACCCAATAAACCCAAGGTACTTTCAAGAATTAGAAATCTCATGATCCCGTGTCATAGAACGTTTTTATCAGTTCAATTCTCTGTTATGTCGGATTTTGAATATGAATAGAAATATTAATAACATTCTAATTAATTATCCCGTCTTATTCACAATCACATTACAAAACATTTATTACGTAATAAATGTTTCACCAGTAATATTTTATGCGCGATTCACTTTTGTGTCGTTTTCATGTCACAATGTCTATGAGTGATTGTGCAAGTCGAGTCAAGATGGTTTAAAAATAAATTCAGACATAAAAGCCGTATCGCGGTGGATGTGAAGTGTACGTATACATATTGTGAGTGTGCATGAATCGATAGGTCATTATCCTCTTTCAAGCTTTTCTAATTCAGGAAGGCTCAAATATACACGACCGACGGTGGCGCGCAAGCGGTCATCGTCAACGTGGCTGACAGGTTACTGGCTGGGGAGACTGAAAGACGAGAGGGGAGAAACTGGAAGAGTGACATGGCGTACGCGGATATAATCTCTTTTGTCCATAAACAACAGTTTGCCATCTATTATTTACAGAGTGTGCTTATGCATGCCTGGTTCACTGCGTATAATCAATTAGCTGTGACATCGACTCGCGGTGTTCTGTGTTGGTTTACGATCCACCTTCACCTGATGCTTCTGATAGTTTTCATTCAAGTTTCCATTTTCTGTAGGAAAATATGAACAGGATGTTGGTAAATGCAAAATATTTGTAATGAAGTAAGAAAGAAGGGTAAAATTTTTTGCTAACTGGTAGGGAAACAGTCGTTAGTGAGGATGAAGCATACAAATTTGATTAAATTGTTGGTAAGCAAAACGAAGGTATTGATTTGTACGCCCAGTTAAAGCACAGAGTTGATGGAGCAACGCATAGGCCTGCGGACACTGTCTAGACCTGATGGCCAATGTTCATCTGGTTGGTTATACATCGAGCGTATATAATTGCATTATGTGTGTTTAGCCGTGGAAAAGAAACTTGATGAGGATGGTGTTATCTCTATGTAGGGTTGCGTTTAACGTTCGGAAGTCTAATGTGTGAATATCTAGATGAGAGAGTGTGTATGTGTGTTCATAGAGATGGAGAGTTGGAGCTTATGGTCAAATTGAATCACCGCAAGATATTCACAGCCTCGATTAAGTCGCCTTTACGTAGTTGCTTGCTTCAGATATTCTCTGGGGGTTGATTTAATGATCGGATAAAAATGGCGTGCATTAATTAATTCCGAAATATTTAACAAAGTCTATTAAAAATTGTTACAAAGTTTATAAAAATTCTAATGTATAATAAATTTATGGTGGTTTAGTAGTTCCACAATTGGGTGGTATATCGAAAATGTCTTAACATTTATTATTAGTTGGCGGATATGATGTTTCATTATATGGTGTCGGGATGGGAATATATTTACGTATATAGATATTGTGTGTATGCACGCACGATTTGTACACAACGTATTGTAATATTATACATTTCATTGGTTGCCGCAGCCGAGAACCATGGGAAGCAATTATAATGTATGTGCATGTAAAGGCTTATCGGGAAGCCCTTCGGTTTCTAGTGATAAATACATTCACCGCATAAATTGAGCGTTTATAATTAATCAATTGATACCATCTGTCATTTAAATTTTTAACTCATAAATTTGTTCTATTTATTGTAAAATGGAATTTTTATAAATAAAATATCACAGGATTAATCGAAATATTGTTATCATCGTTCAAGAGATTCAGATGAATAAATTTTTTTCCCGAAAAGTCTCTCAACGAGATTTTTTCGAATTAAATTTTACTGTTTGGAATGCTTGGAAAATTCTATATCTCCAATATTCATATTTTTTTTTAAGAATTTGGATTTGTTGTGGGATGTGGGGGATGATGGTGAGTTCAAATCTGAAAAAAATATGATCAGTCCTGTGGACAGTACAATATATGCTGCAATCCAATCCTGTTAACGATAATTCTGGTTTGTCCTGACTGACCAAGGCTTCACGCTTTCTACTTTATGGTCTTGAACAAAAATTCCTACTTGAATCATTGAGTTTCAGTTCAGAATCTTCTACCTCTCTTATCGAAAGTCGCACTGGCGTCATCTAATGAACTCATCGAGTACATCAAAATTTCATTTAGAAACAAGTTTGGGAATGATTTATGTTATACATCTAAAATACTGGAGTGTAGATACAGAATCAATCACAAATGTTACGCATGTTAGTTTATATTTCTAAAAAAACAAGTTCCCTCAATGTAAAATTACAAGTGTTGACTGAAAAAATCGAATACGTTCAATAAAATACGAATTGATGAGTTCATTTTTTTCAATATCGCAAAGCAAATTTGATTATTGATGCAGCATTCCTGTGTATATACAACAGTTTAATTAGTTTTAGAACCGATTAATCGGTATGAACTCGACATAGTTATGATAAGAAATCACAAGTGTCACGAACAGAGAAAAAAGAAGAAATTAACAACTCTGACGACTTTGTATTCACTTAACTAATTTTCCAATCGTTTTCAAACTATCGATTTGTATGATTTTAATAGTATTTATGAAAGCGCACCTTCCTTCAAGTACATAAATCATATCGCTGTTTAATCATGCGTAGAAATTATTTAGTCTCATTTTTTTTTGCAGGATATCATTGAATTTTTCGTCGAGTTCGATGTTGCAATATATTTGGAATCCCCATTTGCTATCGTCAAACATTATTTATCCAATCAAATGATTGATTAATGCATTTGGAATGTATCGAGTAGTTTGATTCATATATCGAGAAGTAGGATAGCAATAAAAACGTTTAATATGCAGGAAGAAATCAATATGCAATTATAATAATGTTCGTGAGTCACGAAAGAAATTTCCTCCCGTTCATTTTCTCGAGACTACATCGTGTTACCATTCGTCTATGTATTCATTTATATGCATGTATATGAACATATTTCTACATGGTTCGGTAGTAATAATTTACCGGAGTTTGATTCGAGTGCACATACACCTGGGTATTCTCTTCTGTTTCATCTCTGTATTCGTACCAATTCTCATTAACCGTCCATAATATCATTATTGTTATTATTATTATTGTCATTAATATTATAATTATACCGTTCTTTTGATCACATCGTGTCAATAGTTTTCCAATTAGAAGCACGAGAAATCATAAAAGGCGAAATAGAAGGGTAATGGATGAACATGAAATTCGAAGACGATAAAATTAATGGCAAGGGAATTTCATTCATTTGATATTGAGATCAATTCTTTGGGTTTTTTCAACTCGTGGATTTATGTGAATATCACAGAAACTGTCAGAAGTCAATCTTGGCATTTCAATTTATTTGAATGAATGGGGAGGTAGAAGAAATATTTATATATAGAGAGAATTGAAATAACAATATGAAAGAAAATGGCAGTGAATATATTGAAATGTGTAAATGAATTTCATACTGTGTTCGGCTAAAAACGTTTTTATTTATTAATTGTTAATTACGAATATCCTATTTCAATAGGTTCAGAAGTGTCTGTAGATTTGTATGAAATATTTATTATTATTCCATAATTTTTCGCTTCACTTATGTAATTGAATATATAAATATTATTTTATGTAAATAATTTATTTGGTATTGGTTATTGGTTAAATATAATTCTCTGCATACAGCTCAATGAATTTTGCAATATGGGCCTTTGATAAGGGAAGAAAAAATTCAAATCGAATCATATGAATTTCATCTTTATTCATTGAAGTAGAATGGAGAATAAATTTGATTTGAGTGATAGAGTAAAAAGTTGACGCAAGTATGAAGGATATTCATGTTATGGAATCGCATACGGACCTGAATGAATTCTGAGATTTCCACGGTTTCATATCTTATTCATATGGTTCAATTTCGTATGCACAATCACATATATATATCAAATATACATTTGATGACTCTGTCCAATCCGAGTACAAAGAGAAGGAGGAATAACTTCTCAGATCGAGAGTGTTTTTATTGAAGAAAAATCCATTTAAATCACATTAAAAATGAATGAAAAAAACTTTTCCCTCAATTGCCACCCCTAGAATAGCTTGAGAGAATTATTTACGTTTGAATCAATATTCGTACTGAGATATAAAAAATTTTGTAGCCATTGTAACAAAATCAGGACTTGAATACGACACTTTTTTCATCTGAACAAAATGATTCAAGACAAAACACTGAAAAAGAGACGGTGTAACTAAATCCCCATAATACTCCCTCAATTCATTCAAATAAATGAATGCACTTCACTCTATCAAACTTTCGAAAAAGTGTACACAAACTCACATATATAATTTAGCTTTTCCATACAAAAAATAGAATAAAACTGATAACAAAGTACAAAAACTCTCCATCCACAAACACTATTGAGTTCGGTAAAAAAAAAACTGTACGGACGCGTTTTTTACGCTGACCAATACACACAGACATGTAGACATGCATTACTACATGCACACTCGTATATCCATATATGTACATATACGCGTTTTGCCGAGCTCGAGTCGTCTCGTGCGTCCATCAGTCATTTAGCGAGCCCCTAGTAAGATTAATGGCTATGCCCCCACTGATGCAAACGAGTGAACGTGAAACACGGTTTGCGTTATATATTCTCGTATACACACAAATACGTGAACACATACATATGTAAACGGTATATATACATAGAAGCTTACACCTGCCTTTACGCATTCGCGTCCAGCTCGCTTTATTGCGGCTTTGTCGGTTTTTTTTTCTGTTTTCAAATTTTTTTTTTGAACTTCACGATGACTTTCAACTGTTTTTACAGCTACGAACTATTTACTGTCGTGTTTAACTAGATTCCATATATTTTACTATCTCATGCATAAGTTTTGTATATTTTTGTGTGTAGTTTTAGTGATATAAATGTGAACGTTTTCATATAATAATGTCATGTATGACTTATTCAATGTCATTTGCATCTAGTGATCGTTGTATTACGAGCATTACTTCATTATACCAGACGAGCTATTTGATGGGAGTTGTTTATTTTTATTTGTTTAATATTCAAATGCATTTCTGTATATGTGGATGTAGATTATGCGATATCACAGACAGATAGATGGTTCTATGAGATAATACGTCTATGTTTGTAGGTAAATGTTTTCTGCGTGTAAATTTACGCGTGTGCGGGAGCATACTCGCGAGACTTAATCCAACGATTTATAATCATGTATAAAGATCGTTGGAAGCAGAAAGTATCAGTGGTATATGCGCGCGCCATCGTCTCGCCAAGATTTATCTTAATTTCCATCCGGTACAATAGAGATGCTTGCGAATTTGTTGGTTTTCTATGTGAGAGAGTAAGAAGGGAATAGATGAACGAGTTATTGAAAATTAGATTAGGAACAATTAGTTGTTTTTAATTTGTCGTGAAGAATTTGGGATGTAAGTTGAGTTGAGATAATCTGGGTGGTTACAATAGTAGGAAACGTTTGTGATGCTTTTGAAGGGATGTCATGTGAGTTGGGGTTCATTTTGTTGGTTTGATCGAGGGATATGGGTTTATCATAGCTGATGATGTGAAGACGTGTGGATGACAAATGTGGTGGGGATGATTTTGTAACAGTGGAAATCTGTTCGTGAGATGATTCAGGTGGTGTTCGAAATGACTAAGGAAGTGAAAGATTAGAACAAGCAATTTATCTCGATTTGATGTCAAATGCGGTCATTTTACTGCTCAGTAATTTTATGCTACCTCCAAAAACTTTGTGGTACTGATAAAGTCAACGCAGAATCCTCATTTATATTTCTTTCATTCATTAATTCACCACATGAGTCAGTCATACTCGCAAAATATTGAATTAACTGTTTTACTTTTACAAATATTGCGAAATAGTTTCGAGATATATTTCACTATCTCAATTATGAAACTGAGCTGTTATATTTTATCAAGATTAATTTTTTTAACTATTTTCTGACTGAGATATGAACACCAGAAATAACAACTTATCTATTTGGCAAAGTCACGAATGACCCGTGAATTCAGATCTCGAGTTGAGATTGAAATATGAAAAATTGAAGTTTGGTAGTTTTATATGTTTAGATATAAAAGATTTCGGAAATTTTATGTCTCATTTCAATCTCACATCTAACCTCATTTAGTATACCACATGCAAACATCCTGAACACATAATTAATAGGAAAAAAACTCATTCGATATCACTCGTATACCATAAAATGCATTACAAACTAGTTCGTGAAATCTTGTTGACTAATCCGATAAAAATTATCGAACAAGGAAATATTTAAATACACGATTACCATTATTTTGAGTACAATAAAATTACCATAAACTTTCGTACAAGCAAACAAATTACCTCCATACATAAACTGAATTATTATCTACTGTACACGAATAAAAAAAAAATAAATAGAAACTAAAAAAATTAGCACATAAATAATTCGTCCAATCAATTTCCTTTGTCCTACAATCGTCAATAATTCTCTCATAACCGCATATTTCACCATATCCACACCATTATATTACAAAAGAAATCAATTTCCTCTATATTTCCCATTTCATCATGTCATGTGTATCTGTAATATCATTAACTTATACCCATACACAAATATATATAAATGCAATTGTGTGACAAGATGAACAAATTCAAGGACCCATTGCGCTCACAGATGTATCGCGTGCAGTGAAGGATTGAGGTGTCTCCACCAGTGGCTTAATCTACCTTGTGATTCGTGATCACGCCACGAACGTAACGCTATCGCGTGTCCACACGACGATGTGCATAACGGAGAAACATTGGTGGGAGATAGGGTAGAGAGCAGAACTAAGGGGGAGCAGAAATATAGCAGAGATAAGTGTATATATGTACATAAATGTCGAGAATGAAGAAAGAAGAAAGCGAGTTAGAGAGACGTGTTTGCAGAGGTCGACACTCTGCCTCCTCTCATATCGATTGTCATACACGATATACAACTATAAACACACATACACATTTGTGAACTGTGGTGTATGTGAAAATTTACATCACATAATATCACATGTCCCAACGTCTGATCGATTCGCTATGAAAAAAATGTAATAACAATAAACTAGAAAAAGTGAAGAAAAAAGAAAGAAGCAATCGAAAAGAAATAAAAATAAAATGACGAGTTGGTTGAAATGGGTATATCATCACATATATAATATATATACAAATAAATAAATAGATA
>JABMBR010005796.1:0-13288 GCA_018881525.1 Meteorus sp. PSUC_FEM 10030008
CATCATATATATATATATAAATATATGAGTATGTATAAGCCGTGTGCAAACCTACATATACGGGATTCGGAATTGAAACTCTTGTACCACTTTCTCTGTCCTGATAAATACCTCAGATGAGACGGATGCAATTATTTATATATCTACATGTAAATTCCTTTTCATAAAATTATATAGTAAATGTTTGGTGCAACTGATGATGAAAATGTTCATATAAAATACGGCAATAAGCATATTGAAAGCATGTCAACAATTTCAATGACTATTCCCTTCGGATATTCTATGGAATTGCATCTTGTTAACATATCCGTCATTATACTTCAACCTCCAATTGCATACATGATCAACTATCATGATATAAAATGATACCATAGTCAAACCTGAATAGTGCTGTTAAAAAATTGGAAATAATAATAGACATCAACTTACGCATTTTGTAATACGCGTTCCAACACATTCAATAAACATGGTCGAGGCTACACATGTTTTCAATTTAGGTGCATGGATGAAAGCTACTTTCAAATCGGTGGTAATATATGCAAGCAACAATCATTCTCTCCCCGTTGTGAATTTTTCATTCCTTTCAAATTGTTTCATTTTCAAATTTTGTGAATTTCGCTGGAACAGGAATAATGAGTTCATGATTTTGTGATTGAAGATGTAACGATTGGATGAAGGGAGACGTGAATGTCGCCAATGAGATTTTCATAGAAAGCTGACCCCAACAAACCGGGTCGGACGAGTCTCGATACTACATATGTATATGTACGTGCGCGGTCTAGTCGGAATGAGTGGAGAGCGTCGTGTAGTGTGTTGGTCTGTTCGATGGCCTCACAGCATCATACACGCACCGTTGAGCTGAACTATCAAGGCCGCCGAGATCCTTTTATTTCGTAGGGTATTTGATGAGCGTCATGCCGAGCATACCGTGGTGGAATACTCGTATAACTATGCCTCTAACCCCTCTACACACGAAGCAAAATGGCATTCATTCCTGTATACGCACGATTTGCTCAGGTAAAACGCATGTGCGATTATTCTTCAGCCATCCACACGTGTAAATAACCATCATATGACTGCATACATCTCTCAAGATGTGCGTGCGTGCGTGTGCGCGCGCGCGCGCGTGTGTGTGTGTGTGTGTGTGCGTGTGTGTGTAAATATCTGTGTATAATGATAGAACTGAAGGTCGTCCTGGGCAACCCTTCACTCGTTTGTATTCTTGTGAATAATGGTCCAAGAACTTTTCTAATTCGTGTTCTGTTTCTTCTTCATGTTCGGTGCGAAAAAATCGTACTTGAATTTCATCACGAACTCCATGTGATTTTTGATGAATTTCTGACTTCTCTGCATTCTCTCTGACTACATATTTTACATTAAGTTGAATCAAATTTAATTATATATTTGAAGATGTTGAATTGTTGATGCCAATAAAACACTCAATTTATCTGCACTCGAATTTTTCAGTTGACTGCACTTTCCTCTGTTCTTAAACTTAAAAAACTATTCTCATCGATGCTGTTCATTGGATTTACAGGTTCGTCCTTCTCAATATGAATTCAAGTTGAATTTGAATATGTTGAATCGATTACTTTTATCTGCTTGAAAGATTGTGCTATTCGGTTGGCTGTCGATGGTTACTGATGTTTCAAGAATTTTCGATGCACATCGTGCCAAACATACGCATCAACAACGAATGTGTTTTGAGGATCAATGATGAGCATTGGCTCATTGTATTATGTACATGATCATTGAAACCTCAAATGTTTACGATCTGTGGTGTATTATTCAAAATACTTTGGTAATATTCTCAAATCTGATCCAGTAGGGAGCGCTCTCAAATGAATTTTTTAATAGATAATTGAATGTACATTACACTTTATTCCATCGTTGGTGCGGAAAAAGTACGCAGTACAAATCACAATCTCAAATCATATCAGGTAATTGACAGTTATTCTGGAATATCTGGCTGATGTGCTTTCGATTATATTCTTGTATGCATAAATTTCTTTAGAATACATGTGTTTCGAACGAGCTCATTGAAAAGGTGCTGTGAGAAAATAGTATATATATGTTTGATATAACAAAGGAAAAAGTTATATCATCATCGCTGTTGCATATATTTTCGTTTTCATTAACGTGATTGAAACCATGAGCTCATGTTTCATATTGTCATTCTCTCATTTTTATTCATACATCAACCATAATCAAGTATCAATACATTGGTGAGTTCCCAAACCAACAATCAAATGTAATTGTTCGTACTTTGATCAATTCTTAATTTTCTCCACCCAACTTCATGGGTTTGTCCATATTTTATCATGACAAGATAATGATGAAGTACTTTCCAGTTTGTATTATGATTGATTTCTAGGAAGGACAAAGTTGAGAATTGTGAGTTTTTTAGTGAATGAATTCTCTAATGGAATCCAATTCTATTTCAACTACATTAATAATTCACAATTTCGAAAATTTTCCCTTCTGCACAGATAGCAATTAAATTCAATGCACATAAGAGATATTCTGGTATAATGATCTACTGGAAATAAACATCGCTAACAGGTGAAAATTTATAATTGAGAATTATAATTGAATCGTAATACATTTGTGCATGCAAAGTGCATCTTACTAGCGCGTCACAACCGAGAAAGTTTGTCAAATCAATATGAAAGAGCAACATTGAATTCTGAATAGTATTTACAGAGCAGTATTTTACTCAATAAAATCAAATGTAGTTTTATGATAAACTAGAATAAATCATGTGCAATGATCATGATGACATCAAACGAAATATCAAAAAATGTCATCAATGTGCACCAATTACACAACGCACACAATTAAACCATCCACTTGAGAATGAGCATTATCATTCACCTGTATACAGTTCAAGTCAAGAATCAATGCCCCGAAGTGATTAGATATCAAACATATTTTCACAACACGTTTCCTATTTCACCACAGTTACTTAATACGATGGTTAACCGCTCCCGGATTGTTTGAAACGCGTAATGAAAAAACATAAAAAGGAAATAATGAGCAACGGTAAATCAATACGAACTCGTCGATAGATATTTTGCAATTGTGTAAATGCACTCATTTACTCACGAGTGGAGCGGTGATGAAGAATGGCAATAAAAAAAACGTCACGATATGATCGACAATGTATTATTTTGAGCATGAAATAATGAAATATAGCCGAGGTATAGCTTGATAATAATTCTGCGCGTACAACTACCAATTGGTTCGTGTTGGATATAGTCACCCAACTCACATATATGCTCTGTGCCCAGACTTTCTCTCTAAACACGTTACTTAATCTTCATGATTTTTATTTATTCTCTCACATGCCTGTGGATTTTCATCGTGTTCACTGCTGTGCATAGATTGTGCTCGAGCTTATATGATACACCGATTAATTCCACGTTCCTCCTCATAAGACTCGCTATAAATAAATGCATAGAAAGGAAAAATTGTTGATTAGAAGAATGAATATATATACAGTTCCTTTTTTTTCTATTCCCAAGTTGATAGCAAGAGTCTCACATCTGATTCATGTAATGGTCTAACATAAACTCACGTTAGGAAATGTAAGATGCGTGCATTCTACCTAAAAGTATACGCAAAGATATAACAATGGTTTTCTCTCTCTTGTTTCTCTGTTTCTCCTCATCTTTTTCTATGTGCGTTCCTATGTCTGTGTTTCGTTCTTTCTCTTCTCTTTCCTGCTTCTCGGCCTCGGTCTTGGCTTTGCCGTGACTGAAAGGCCACTCGGATATATCCTATGCGTCCAGCGAAGTCACGGTACAGGTCTGATGGGCCGCCACGGCGAGAGTCCACCAACTGGATCGTATAAGTGTTCAAGAAACACCAGAGCATATGCCCAAGATATACACTGCAGCTGAACTCGAATCATCGTGGGATTGTAACATCGCGTCTTGGATTATATTACTACTCATGCATGTCGGAAACTACTGTAACAATATTGTGGACAGTGTGGCCATGCGTGATTTTTATTTATTCTTTGTATTTGAACCATTTTATCTGATTATAATTTCTCTCGCACAAATTTTCAAATGACAAGGGAAAAAAATCGAAGGCGCGTGGCTGTTTCAGCGATTGTATCTATTGTAATGTGCGGTAGCAAATTACACTCAGCCGTATAATATATTTCATACCGACGATTCAATTATCCAGTCCCGATATAAATATATAAATACTTCGCCAAATCGTTTTCATCACGCGAACATACTTTGTTAAACCAGTAGTTTTGTTCGATGTTTATTTTCCATCCGTGTTGGATACAAATATGTACTTCTCTATTCAATCTCCACTCGCTAAATGAATACGAACATTATCAATATTGTGATTTTAATCCTTCATATCATACGCTGACGAATTGGAAAGACACATGATGATGATAATATGAGAATGGAGGAGAAGAAGAAATACGAGTCACTCTTATCTTTTTGTTTACTTGTACTGAATATATCACTTGTCGACTTGGTGAAATGACGAAATTGCAAGATGTTTGTTCCGTATTCCCAGGCACATGCGTAGCAGCTGTGGCAATTGTTTAACGCACAATTCACAATTTTATGAACTTTTCTCGCATCTGCCTGCAACTGTGTTTTCATGAACAATATTGCTGCTGTTAGATCTTGGTAGTTATTTCGTTGGAACATCAGTCATATTTTTTTTATGTTGCCAAGTTTTATCGCATGGTGGACACTGATGAGATCACTGAGGAATTTATATTTATATCGACATATTCTATATGAATGTGAGCGTGAAGAGTCGGAAAGCAACTCATACATGACAATCGGTTGCTCCGATGTTTCAACTCAGTTCATGAACAATTATCATGTCATTATAACGTATCAGTGAAAGATTGTTTATTTCTAGATATACTTTCGCTTTTGCTCCAAAGCGTGAATTTAATTATGGATTATGATTGCACATTGTTTCCACGCAGTTTCCCTTTCATGTGAGACCGCAACCGCATGAATAGTTAGCTGGTTTGAGAACAAGTTAAAAACTGTAGAAGATTACACACATGTTATTATGAAAATTATGAAAGAAAGGCGACTTGGGTTTTATACATGAATTTTACTCAAATGTAGAATGAGAAGATGAGGAATGAATATGTTTCTTCATCAGAGAACAACGATTCTTTTCGTGTTTGACGAGAAAATGTCGATTCAATCAGGTATGATTATGTAATTAAGAATGTTTGAATGCAAATAGTTAGATGATGTAGAAATGCCGCTTTTACATTTTCATTCCATTTACGTAAGCGAAATTGGTGACAAATGATTCTATATTATTTTCCAGACCAGGTTTGCGTGAAATTTCTTTGAAAAATAATCAATTCCATTCTGAAGGTGTAGCCTTGTAACAAAGGTTTCGATAGACGCAATTATCGCACGCCGGTATTTTTAAGATGTGGGAATATTCAAGATTTTTCAGGTTCAATTCTTCAATTTTAAATCTCATTTCGAACCAAACATTGACGTACAACACGAATTAGTATTTTGGAAATGCCGAATTGGTATTCCGTTTTGGAAGATCATCATCACTGGGCATCACTCATTATTAAGTTATGAATCATAACGGCGCGGGAAGTTTTTACGATGGTACAAAGGTTGTTCGTCGCAACAGCGATTTACATCAAATTCATTTAACTAACAACAATTGTGTAGTCGAGTCGGTCGCACATTCGCATATAAGTTCACCATTCTGATCCGAAACTTCGTTGGAATGTATATGTATATAAATATATATACTCCCTCGCCAGGGAATAAATACATTCAAGTTCGTCTGTGATCAATATAATAGAGCTGGTGATATGAATCCGAATGAATCAAATATTGACATATATCAGCAACAATTGTGCATTTAGATGAACAATAAATTATAGATTTTCACCTGACACCGCCGTAGATGATGTCAACGGACCAACGTCACATACTACTCGGAAATGACCTTCATCATTTGTATATCCTTTTTTTCTGTTTTTCTTGTAATTCCTTTATCTCGATACACAATGTTAGACAGACGTATGACACATGTGATGAAATATTCCACCTCTTAATGCACATGCACACGCTGCACGTCTCGGATGCAATATATTTTTGAAATATAAATAAGAATGTGAATATGAATATGAACACACAAACAAATGTACACAACAGCAGTGCGCTTTGAGCGAGCGAAACTCAACGACTGAATGTTCCAAGCGACCTTTCCATCGGTCGCGGACTCTCGCGCTCCCACTTCGAAGAGTTTGAAACTCGTTACTGGCACAGTGGAATGCCAGTGGACAATCGTTCACTCCAATATATTATCAATACGTATATGTCTAATATCTATATAATTTAACGATCTACGTCCACCATTTGATATCAGTTAATTAACATTTCATTTCATTTCATTCCATAAGTATTTTGAAAATGTTTCAACATTTATATCCTCTCAACACAATGTATATTTAATTGAGTGGGAAATAACAGGGCACACAATCCGTTCATATTATTATCTTCACAATTCTTTGCGTATTCATGTTCACGAATTTTTCTACAAAACAGTGGGTGAGGCATTTATTGAATCGATATTTTGCTTTTTATATGTGAAATGCAATTCATCCGAAAAATTCTGGACTCGTGTATAAATCATAAAAGACATCGATTATACCTGCGATAATATCAATCAATTATTGTTCGACTTCTTCCTTCTTGTGTTGAAACCAAGGAAAAAAAAAGTATTAAGATTGTGAGAAAAATAAATGAATCTCATCTCGAAAGTGAACGCAAACTGGAACTGCCCTCAAGTTACGGATTTGAATGTTTGCTAGAATTTGTTGAAGAACATGAGAAATACGGCATGCATATCGACGAAATATCTCATGATTCTTTAAGTTCTCAAAAAGCCGAGATTTATTAGAAAGTACACTTCAAATTACTGTTGCGTTTTGTCAAAATAACCTTGTATAGATTATTGTGATTAAATAGAATGATTACACTAGTCTACAAGGGAAAGTATCTGAAATAATTCTAACTTCTGCTACTCTGATTATCCGGAATACGAGTTGATAAGTAAAATTCATTCATAAGTTTGAGTTTTCAAAATACCTGATATCGTCCGAATTTGACGAATCTACCGATATTTAACTTCATAATGTCGATACTTACCTAGTTGGTTGGTATCAAATATTGAGAATATTTCATTTGAATGTTCTTTTCTTTATAATCAAGCGATTGAAGTGTTGAAAGTGTTTTCACTTTGAAAAGTATAGCTATATTTTATAACAATATGTCTCGAAAAATGTTGATAATCCCGACTATTTTAATTTAATTTGTAGGTTGCTTTTTCTTCTTTTCTAAAAAAATGAATACCAATTTGGAAACATAATTTTTATTTTTGTATACAGTATGTCAACATGAATAGAATGAGCTACTCTGCTCGAAAAATTATTTTCTAAAGTTTGTGGACAAGCATTATCAGTGCGAAAAAAATGTCTATGTCCGAGTGAAACGCATTGATCAGAATAGAATTATTCTTAATTCAATAATAGTTTCAATCCAAGTGTAATAATCTGTTTAGCACAATTAATCTTTTATTCTCAAATGAATAAGGCATATGTGAGTGTATGATCGAATGAACGAGTATGCTCACAAATGTCATGCAGGTTTCGTTGTAGCACGAGGAGAATCTATATCAATCCACATTTACTTGCGAATATTGTTATAGTACGAGAAAAATTGTTGAGATGTATGCTCGGATTTCAGGACATGTAACGATAACTGTAAACATTACGATTGGTCTCCTTATTTTGTGTTGGTGCATGAACGCCGGGTAATTTCGAGGTTTATTGCCGATGGCTAATAAAAATTTATCGCTGTAGTTTTAGCATGTCTGAGGCATAGCGCGTACGAGATATGCACTCTATACTCTGAACTCATACATGAATATATATTCCGGGACGTGTTTATATGTGTATACCAGAAAGAGATGATACAATATAAGAAAATACTGGAACAAAATTTTAAAATGGTTCAATGATTACGGGTTTTCATTATTTTAGTCACATTAATTGAGATGATCAAAACAGTGTTAATGGGAAGATTGAAGAATTGGTAATTTATAATTTCTATTGAATATCTTATTATAATGATTTTGCATCGCAATATGTCTTGACAAAGGCCTGGGTTTAAAAGTATAATGTGGAATGATGATAGTATGTAATATGGAGTTGTTGCAATGTCAACGTCAATCGTGATATGTCACGAGTCGGGCTCTTCTGTCGCATTATATATGAGTGACCAATCAAAACAGATGATTGAATCCACTTTTCTATGCATACAGTTGAGTTCAGTAAGCGATAACGTTAATATAGTTCGATTTTCGTGCACTTGGAAATTTCGAGTAATTTAGACCATGGCTAACTGAAATCATTTTTTTTTTCATCTCACGTAAAGTATGAGGACCGAGTCTCCGTTTATAGAATTTCCCGTTAACATGTATAACATAACAACGATTATATTTTTTTGCAATTTTATGATCGCATTTATAGCTTCTTGTAACGGTATAAGATCTTGCAAGCACACTATAAAATGCCCAATGAAGAAGTCAAATAAAGTATGGCAACAGAATTCACCCTAATTACATGTACATTGTTATCACATATGAAAACTCATATGTACGCTTGTATGTCATTTAGGTGCTCAGTATCACGGCATAAGAAAAAATCGTTGTTCGAAAAACAATCAACCACACGGAGAAAATTTTTCAGTAAATTTCACACAAAAATCCCGTAATCATGAGACAGAGTGATCGATTCGAGAATTTTTCCAGAGCATTTTTATGCATAAAAGCAAAATTGTAATCATTTTCAGTATAGGGGAGATCAATTGAATAATTGTAATGTTTAATTCTAAGTCTTATTGGCTGCAATAACCGTAAACGAGTTGATACTGACTATTAATTGTTTTTAAGAAGTTATATGCCAAAAAAATTGCTCACAATTCACTCATCCCAAACATACAATTGCTCCACTACTATAACTAATCGTTGATTCATTTATTTCGCGATTATCTTTCAATTATATCGACTTATTCTCATCGTAATTGGAGTCAAAAAATTGCTCACCTTTTTTTCTAATAGTAATGATAATTTTTTTTCGCAAAAATGATTTTTTATTAATCAAAAGGATAGAGAATTACTTTACGGCTCGAAGCCCGCGCGTAACAATTGTGACGTCATTGTCGCGACACAATTTGCTTGCTGCTTTTATGAGGGCAAGCCATAGTGACCTATTGGGTTACATGTGTATGCATTCATGTAAACAACTTCAAAATGTTGACTATTTCATTCAAAATGTTGCTGGATGGTCGTCAGGAACGAAATTATTGTAATCTCAATTACAGCTGAAAAAAACCGCTATCAAGCGGATAAATGAGATTGATTGGTAACAAAGCTTACTCAATACTTTATACTGAGCGTGAACAATACAGAAAAATGTCAACAGTTCTGACTCCTGTTATTGGTCTGAAATCAAGAGCGCTAGATCGGGAAAACGAACATGATGACAAAGAACCTAATGCAGATATATTTTCCACTGGTGGCGGATGATCTATTTCAGTTCAATATGATCAAATGTGGTCAAATAAATATGAAAGAGTTGTTGAGGAACTACGGAACATCTGCGATAGAAAATATGAATAGGGCGCTGAGCAGAGGAAACTCAGAAGACATAATAAACGATTTGAGAAAAATGAATAAGTCCTAAGTATTTTTATCATGTTTCCATTAGTTTACGGATTATAATAATTTCAAGGATGAAAAACTGGGTGAGAACGACGGAATTACATGGTAAGTATTGTTAGGTCCTGAGCGACCTAACCACGTGATCTCACAGTCACGTGACCTTTTGAATCAACCACGTCAATCGACTATCAGTCATTCCATTTCATCATGAATAAATACCCAAACTATTTCACTGCATGCCGAATATGACTTCTACCAATAGTCATAAGAACAATTGAGCAATATTATAACCCTAGTTCAATACACTGCCATTGAAGTAGTGAGCGAAATGTACTCCTTCAAGGCATTGAACTCAGAAACGATATTGCTGAGTTACAATTTTAACCGAAATGAAGAAATCAAAATCAACTCAGCATTATCGTCAACACGCTCAACCAACCCCACTTTTCTGACTTCAACTAATTACCGAACTTCAGATTCGTCGATTTTCGTCCATATAAATATGTCTTCAAGTCAGTTGTGCGGGGAGTTTTACTTTATCGTTCTTAGTACCGAAATCTTCGATCTATCATTTGTATCAACCGTTTATTATTTGGTTCGTTTATTTCAATAAATCCAAATATCTTCAAGTATCAATCATCCAATCATTTAATCAGTTCGATTAACCGCACCCAACTCCTAAACACTTCAGCTCCGGGTCGCAGTAGCGAGCAACGATCACTCTGCCTTATTGGACGATAATTCAAAATTAATTGATTTTAATAACTGTTTGCAACGACGATACGCGAGGATCCATCGTCTATCATCTGTCAATCAAGCGGATCTACGCATCCAAATCCCAAGCATTCAATCTCAATCTCTCTCAAATCCACTCCTCAAGTCGACGTCGTCCATTCGAAATTCGGCGCGTAAATCGGTCGCGGAATTACATTGTGGACGTAACAGTTATATAAAATATATTTGGTGGCAGCGGTGGGATCGCTTGCTTGAAGTGTTAGTGTCAGGTGCAACTAATCAGAACCTTAATCGTGCGAAGAGACTGGTGTGTCACAAAAGATCATAGACTTATAATCGCGAATCAACCATATAACTGCATCAATCGAGAACAATCCAGGAGATAATTCATTACTGGAATCAAGAAAGAAAGAACGACAATTCATCACTATCGATTCATCTTCAAAAAATTACAACGTCAACGGTGCTTTGAGCTATTCAATATCCGGAGACAACATTCTACGACATCCGAGTCTTCGTTCACTCCAACGAGAACTCATCGTCATCACCCCAACGTCAGCGCAACGCATCCGCATATCCAACATTTTACTATATCATTTGTAATTTTCGTAAGTCTAACAATCTCACTCATCATTTCATCTCTCCAAAAAATATCCAACTACCACTCTTTGAAATCTACTTGAATTATTCCATTTATACACATTTCATCAAATGGCTGAAGGAAATTCACTTCCATTCGACCCCGCTTTCCTTGAAAACAACGAGTGTGCCGAAAATGCCACATCAAAAGAGCTTTTCGCACTCATTAGAATACAAGAAGCGGAATACGCACAAACAAAAAAACTATTTGAAGCACAAATAGCTGAATTGACATTACAACTACACGAATATCGGACAGCACTAGCCAAAACATCCACACCTAGTACACAGAACCTCTCAAACACATAACAAATACAACAATAAACACTACATCGCGACAACCTTTGAGCCCCATAGAATCAAACGAACACGAAATTAGTAGAAATGAAATATCGAATTTTGGCAAAAACGCAGACCCTCCACGACTCCCATACGAAACTGAATACACTATGAGCCTCTCTCCCAAAGATTACATTCAAACCATTCCCCATTTCGACGGTTCACCAAAAGGTTATGACCCCAGTGAGTTCATAATGCATTGTCAAAGAGCCAAAGAGTACACTCCACTGTACAGAGAGCACGAAATCTTGAATTTGTTGATGAGTAGACTTAAAGGTGACGCCTTGAGACGCATTTGCAACGCCAAGCCGCGAAAAATCGACGACTTAATCAATTGTATTAAAGACTTCTTCAACGTCAGACGAACATATTCCGTCCTATGCAACGAAATGAATAACCTCGAACAAAAACCAGGCGAGAGCATAACTTCATACGCCGCGAGGACAGAAGAATTACTATTCGGAATCCCAACACAATTAAAACTAACAGACCTGCCAAACAAAGGATTCAGAGAAGTAGTTATTTGTCAAGATTTGGTCACAGCATTTCTTCAAGGTTTACTACCAGAATATTTAGCGCACCTTCATACAAGAACATTCCCAGATCTTGAATCTGCAATAAAAGAAAGGCAAAGAATTGAAGACCACCTTGCAGCATTCCCGCGCTTGAGACAAAACTTAATGTCAAGAAGTGTTCGTGCGATCGAAATTCCTGAAAATTACCAAACCAATTCCAACAATAACGTAACACCTAACCCACAATGTGATTTCTGCAAACGCGTCGGTCATCGAACCGAAGAATGCTTCAAGAAATCTCGAAACAACAGCGCTAATATTCCTTTCCAACGTAGACCAATCTTTAATCATCAAGAACCTTAGCAACAACGAAACAATTACCGAAACCCCAACAGCTAACAAAATTACACAATCAACAACCCCCAATTCAACAATAACGATCAAAAATACAGCGGAAATCACTCGAATTAAAACCTTCGGAACAACTTCAATAATACAAGATCTACTCCTAATCGTCAGTCCGAATACCACTAATTCAATGCTCAACCAAACTACAACTCTCGCACACAAGAATACAACCAAGTAATTTGTAATTATTGCAAGTATCCAGGACACGTAATCTCAGAGTGTCGTAAACGCATGGCAAGGAATCAATATCTGGCTCAAAACGTGAAAACATAAATAGTCAAACAAATTCGGGAAACGCGCTGCCCCCTCAACAATCAGGCACGAATGCGAGGGGCAACGACCAAACAACTACGCGCCCAATATCAAACAATTAAACATTTCAGAATCGAATCGGAATTGCACTAAACTCGAATCACTTGAAAATAATGGGTTAAATCCCAAGAAGGAGAATATTAACAAAATCCACGAAGCAGACTGTAAAATATTAGCCATTCCAGCGTATCAATCATCATTCATCGTCGTCTATTCAAACGAATTGAAAGAAAATCAAGGCTGTTTCCTTATAGACACAGGGTCCGAACTCAATTTAATGAAAAGAAGCGAATTAAAGAATCTCGGAAACAGACGAATCTATAACATACGAATTGAATGGAATATCTAGAAACGATAAACCAAAAACGCTAGGAAAAATTAATTTGATCATAAATAATACGTCTAATATCTTCCACGTCATACCTGACGATTTTCCATTAAAATATCCAGGAATAATCGGTACCGAGTTTATGCAACACAACAATGGGCAAATCGACTATAAAAAGAAAATAGTAATATTCGGCACAATTATCTATCCATTTCAAGGTAAAGAACAGTTCACTCTGCCAGCACGTCGA
>JABMBR010005797.1:0-13282 GCA_018881525.1 Meteorus sp. PSUC_FEM 10030008
AAATGAAATTTCACATTTTATTTTTTATTATAAAATTTATTATTCATTTGCAATTGTGATTATTCATTTAAAGGATTTTCATTGGTTATTGTTCGATCAAATTTCTCATTCCCGCCAATTTTTCCTACCCTTCTCACGCCCATTAACAATTTTACCCTTTTTGGTATACCTGTGTATACCCGAGTGTGCGTTCAGACAGAATGCTCTTTTCCCTCAACGTTCTCTCTCATTTAGCCACGCTGCCTCTCACTCATTGTGACCCATATAGCTCCTACTTGCTCCATAATTAAATAAACGATCGATCGTGCGTTGTCGCTATTAACTTTGAAAATATTCATATATGAAATATAAATTTTTTTTTCTACCTCTACAAAAAAATTATTAATAATTCATAAAATCATAATTCCAAAAGTAATTTTCTATGGATCCACTTCATGATACGACGAAATTAAAACAAATCATTTCATCGCACTCAACATCAAATATAAATATCCACCAACAAACTGAACAATTTTTCCCATTCATTATCCCAACACTTTCTCAACAAAAGAAAAATAATTTCCACACTTAATTATTAAACGATCAAATTGAATATCACCACATGACAAAGAGCCCCCATTCAATTTTTATCCCTCAATTATAATTAGATACTCATCAATCCTCCCAATCTGCCGCTGCATCACTGCGAAAAAATTCAAATTATAAATTATCAACAGTGCACCCACACTCTGCATACATTCAATGTCCTGCAGACAGCAGTTACCTAAACAACGAGAAAAAAAACACCCTCATACATTTTTCCTCCCCCTCCCAAAAAAAGAGCAAAAATGAAACAGAAAAAATCTACCAATACAAACAATATGAAAAAAATGGGCATTAGAGTCGTAGCAATACCCATATGACTACAGAAAAAAAAAATCTGACAGTCATTTTGTATAAATCCGTAGTCTTCTAATATGTACCCTCGTTTTTTATTATTCCCTTTTTTTGTACCAGTATCAATATACACACATGTATGTATATATATATACATAAATTTATATATACATGTAAATATACAAATATATAGCAAGAGATTTTAGGTATAGCTAGAGAAGGCAGGTTTTGGATTAGCTGCCGCTTTTCTCCTCTTCTCTCCCTTCCGTTCCTGTATAAAATATTCACCGTCAAGGGTGGCGGAGGTATGGCAGGGTGAGAGGCAACTCTGGGATATTCTCGACTAGACTGACTCGACGGGCATGTACGAAGAACTGTAGAGTCTGTATTGGAACATGAACGGTGGAAATAGTAGTGATAGTGGTAGTGGATGCGAGAGTGAACGCTCGGTCCGTTCATTCGACGTACACTCTGGTATCCCAAGCTCTCTTCGTCTCTCATGTCTCGCTCACTCTGCATCGTCCAACCGGAGTGGTAGGTATTGTGTTTATATGCATATCCAACCCCGGAGTCTCTTGTGCTTCAACTCCGCATTTTCCAATATTCGAACTTTCTCTTGCTCTCTCTCGTTTTACCTTCGTATTCTGCTACTCTCCATATATCTCACCCTCTCATTCGTCTTGCTACCCCCGCGTGCATTGGAGGTCCTTCCTTGTCGGACACTGGTGTGCTACCGTTATATTTGGACAAAATCGAACGAATGGAAATTGAGGATGAGATAGGGATAGTGAAAGAGGTGGATTGTATCTAAATGCCGGCCTCTCAAACATTTATTATAAGCTTTAGCTTGGTCCAGCCATTATTTTTTTTTTCCACATCGTTTTATTCTTTTATTCTTCTGGATGGCCTATATTGCATATAGGAAATATATTTCGGTAGGTGCATTGAGTGTCTGTCACTTTCTTTTTCGTGCATCGCACATTGGTTCATCCATTCTTGCTGTGTAAATGAAAAATCCTCGGGGGAAAAATATAGGAAGTCACTTGGTAGTCGATAACGTCGACGGATATATGAGACGGAGAACGATGCGGTTGGCTTTTCATATATATTGGATGAATTAGAGTAAAGGGATTTATGGAGGAGAAGAGGATAAATAGATAAATATGGGGAAGTAATGAAAAAGAATGGAAGAAAAATGGAGGAAGGATGATGGAATGAAATAGATATGGGATGAAGTGGATGAAAAAATATATTTTGTTCGATATGTTGGTTCGATGATATGAACTGGACCAATTGAATTCACAGGATCGAATAGTTCAACGAACCGTTGGACTCTTTGCTACCTCTCTCGCTCTCATTATTTCATTTAGGAATTATTTTCTGTGTTTTCATTGCAGTTGATGAATTTTTTGGCCAAACAAATCAGTGTTGAGCTCACAAATTTCAGTACATGAAATTCATTCTTGATTTACACAGTAAAATTCAGTGAGAATATTTATTTTTACAATCTCAATGAGGTTGATTCCAGTTAAACTCATCAAATATGGTAAATTGATAGAGAACAATAAGCTGAAATTGATAATTTAGCGTGCTGTCAAAGTTCAGAGAATTAATTCACTTTTTCCCAGTGTGAAATGATGTGAGTGAAACCGTCGAGCAGCTTCGCGTTTTTGTTCATGAATATATATTTGTCCATGTATATGTACGACTGTTGATCGTCACTATGAGTCTCGGGGGTGACATAATTAAAATATGGCACCGCATTCACACCGAATCGATCATGGTATTCTCAGTAAACATCGACGCACAACCAGGTGAACGTCTCTTGTGCATTCATCCACCAAGCCAATTAACTCTACGATTTCAATCTAATTAATTCCGATATTTGCAATTTCGAATTCGTGAATGAAACAAATATATCGAGGCGTTGATACAAAATAATTTTTGTATTCATTAATTCCTATTTGATTTTTATTATATTCCCATAAGAAGCTGCTCGACGTTGTATAAAACATCTCAAGGACCCTCTCTTCTATCATCATTAAAAAAAATATTGTTCAATGACTATCGATTTAATCGGATCACAACAAACTGATCCCCATTTTTATTGTGACGATAAATATAATTATATAGTGGTCGTTAAAAATATAAATGTCGTAACGCTTCATCCCTTCAGACTTGCGAGATCCCGGCACTGTCGACGATTCTGAAATGAACTATGAAGAAATCACATTACAAATATAAAATAGATAATTTTAACGTATTGGATACTTATCTGAGAGATGATATAATTGAATGAAATAAGAATTACAAATGTAAACAAAGGAAAAATTGGAAGAGATACAATCGACAATTACAAAAGCATCGTTTCTCTGATAACTGGTGAATATCATTCTCGTTTCGAATTTAGAGTGGACTCTATTTGTAGTCAATAAAAACCGGTGAACGAGCAAGACAGAGAAATAACGAATGAATAAATAACAAAAGGGATGAAAAAAAAACTATTGCAACAATAATATCAAAGTTTATATTCTTGTAGTTTATACAATTTATCTTTTGTTTCGATATATCTTCGTCAATTTTGTTAAGCGAGACATTTTCAGGGCAGGCAACAATTGATGAGGACACCAACCATATGAACGTGCAAGAAGAGACATTAAATAATAATATTTGTTAATAGACAATTATCAAGTGACGAAATAATTCGAAAAATGAATAATTAAGAGAATTAATAAGTGAATATAGTCAATCAACATTCCCCCGATAGCGGACGGTTTGTTGAACCTCCCAATGTGTTTTGCATTGCAGACTGCCAGATGCGCAATGTTAACGTGAGATCAATCAACTCTAAAAGAAGGAAAACACCCTCCTCTTCCTGCTTGTGAGTCTCTCAGTTTCGGTGTTCGTACAATTATTCCACATGTACTACCACAATCTTTTATTATCCAATCATTTGTTGTATTAACATGATTATTACTTGAAAAAAAAACACGTTACATATTAATGATAATATATATATGTATTATCATGTATATATATTGATTATTTAACATTTAGTTTTTCGAATGACTCTTATATTTCCATTGTATTTTTAAATTCTCAACTTTTCACTTGTTTCATTATTACATTTATTGAATATAATGCATATGTGGGAAAGGGTGATAATATCGAGCAAAGATGACGAGGAATATTGAATGACTCTGCTTATTTATAATTTAAAGACGTTTTCTTCTCTGGTAAATGTGAGATCTCGGTCCAACTTTGTGCAACTGATGAATTAATTATTCAAATGATTTTGTAACCTGATCTCCCATCAAGAAGATGATTTAGTTCGTTTTAATGTAGAATATGTGAAATGTGGATTACTATCAGGCGAAATCAAGTTCTTCCAAGAGCTCATTGTTAAACATATTGTAGATCAATAAGTTATATGAAAAAAAAATTGGAGTGTTGCAAAAAGAAATGTGGAAAATCACATTGGAATTTTCCATTTTTCATATGCCAAAATTTATTTAATGATTGTCGTTTGCTCGTGAAATTCCAAACCGTGTTTCGTATCACATCAATTTGTGGTTAAAAAAATTGAAAAATGTTATTACAAAATTGTGGTTCAGAGAGAAATTCATTTCCCAATAATTTTATTGGTCGATATTATCTATGAATAATTACATCATCCCTTTTCCCAATATGTAAAAATATTTAAATGTATCGATATATATGTACGTATCTTGCGTTAACATTTACATATTTTTGTTTTCTCTTTTGTTCATCTCTGTTATTGATTACATTTATAATGGTTTTCATTAAATTACCGATGGATGGATCGATCTAATGACATTAACACACAAATATTATATTCTATATTATCCATGAACGTATATAATATTTTTTAATATATTTAATATTGTATGAGTAAATAATATTAATTCGTTCTTTGTGACTGGTAATATAACAAAATCCCGAGCGCAGCATTCTCGCTGAATTTTCCTCTATTATATAAATACTATTTATATTTACGTGCAGTCGTGGCTTCCCCTCGCTCATCCGTGCTCCCTTTGTAATCACATTTCTTCTATTTATCTATCTTCTTTTTTCTTTATATCTTCCTCACATCTTTTTTTTCCCCTATCTTTTTTCATCCGATTATAATTATTCATTAATAATTTTTTCCTCATGTCGATTCTATTCAGGTCTCAGAGCAATAATTATTTCATAACAATTAACCATTGAGATTTTTTCATTCCATTTGTTCGAATTTTGCCTGTCATTTATCATATCAAATATGATTCTAAAAAAAAATTTCGTTTTTATCCATCATTTATGAATGATTGAGACAGAAAATATTTTTTTTTTCATTCCAACAGAGACCTGGAAGTATCGTCGACACGCTGCAGATTCGATATGGGATTTTTTTAATTTATCTGATAAAATATTCAACACGATCGAAATTTATATCGAGATTTTTTTTTTCAACTCAATTATTTTATTGGCGATTGGATTTGCAAGAGAAAAATTCATTGATAGACTGCATGATAAAATACATCACAGACGTACGCTGTTGTATTTTTGATTCCATAAAAGTCTTTGGGACATGAAAATTGAATTGATTATAAGGTGTAAAAGAATGTTCCACGATCGCAGGCCTCGTTCTTGATACATTCACACCAAGTAATCATTTCAATTCAGAATAGTCTTTTGCTTTATGTAAAAAAAAAAAAAAACTCTGCAAATCCAATCTTCAGACCATTATTGATGAAACGAAACGAAGACAAAATGGAATTGATCTCTATTTAATGAGAGTATTTCACTAATCCGTGATCGAATCAGCAACAATATTAATCCCACATATCCTTTGCACGTTCAATGTTGAAAAAAAAAAAGAGAACAAAAATCAATAACCAAAATTTCATTCCTGTATGGCTCGTAAATATATAAACAATTAGATCGATTATATTCGCAATAATCTGGTTATGTTGCTGCTGCTGCTGCTTCTATTAAATTGTAAGCATTTTTTTTATAAAACTTCAACGCACGTCGCTAACGTGCACTTCAAATTCGAGCCGAAAAAAAGCGAATCACAGTCAAATTCACCTTCGAAAAATAACAAATGCGAATACGTGAAAAAAATTGACGGAGGCATTTTATTGAGAATCCAAACAAAACAAATAATGAAGCAAGACGAAAAAAAAGCAAAATTCTTCAATAAAAATTCCAAATTATTGAGTAATTTCACTGTATACAATTGATCATTATTTATTCATATTTGGTGAAATGCATTATTGATATGAATAGATATCCATAATAATTATTCACCATATTATATATATCCAATATTAATATATATTATGGTTATTTAATTAAAAATTGGCATAATAAAAAAGCTCACTCCGGACCGTATTATATGCTACCAAGGTAGATACACACTCTAAATTCGAAACCACTGGCAATCGAATCGACGATAGAGGCAATATAAATTATAAATTATTTATTCTACATATTGCAATCAGACTATTCCAATTTTATTTCGATGAAAATTTATAAATATAAATTAATTTTATTATAGAATAGAGAAAGAAAAAAAATTGCATCACACATCTGATCAATTGATGTCATCTTACTAAAAAGAAAAGAAGGTAAAAATAAAGGCTTTGCGATCATCCGGGCAAAGAGGGACACGCGCGGTTTATTCTTCCGCACATTTGAATTCATTCTTTTCCTCACTCTATTACTCTCGCTCTGTTCTTGCTTTTATTATGAATTCTGTTTTTTATTGTCTCACTTATTGTCTCTGTACGACCCTTTGTTTAGTTCGATGTACAGAGTGTATAGAAATTATTAAAACTTATCGTTGCCACTGACTAATTCAGTGTCACTGAACACCGAAAAGATCTCTGTAAAACCCTGACGAATTTCTATCCATGATGTATACTGAATTATTTTACTTATTTAATTATCTCTGCACAAATATCGCGAATGTGTAACAGCAGAATATGTCAATGTAGAATTTTTGATTAACTGAAATACGATTCCATCTTCCAGTTTTCATTACTTATTCAAGTTATCAAGCTTGAATAATAAAATAAGAAACGACTTTTCGATCAATTCAATAATTTTTTTTCCATCCACGGGATAAATTCTATTACGTGCTAAATATTTCTGTGAACTAGTATCTTTTTTTCCCTTCCGTTACTATTTATTCGAGGATAGGGGACTGTACAGAACAGAAAGGTCACTGTCCCGGCTCAAATGACGGACGATTGACCCTGACTGAAACCCCAAATCAAACCCAACATTAACTTGAAGGATTTCACTTTCTCCTACGTGGATATCCGGAATATTGAATTCAAACGGAAGAAATTCTCAGTGTCACTTGTGAATAACTATCGAAACAATTAAATGTTGGAGAGAGAAAAAAAAAGAACAGAGGGAGAGTAAAAATTCTTAATTTTCGCACAATTTTCCCATATTATTTGAAGTAAGAGCGAACATTTGTCGCTACAACCTCTCAATTCATCAGAAATTCCATTTCTTTTTTTCACCCTACCAACCTCTATGTTCTTTCCTTTCATTAATGAGACAGAGACAAAGAATGTAAACAAAAAAAAAGTGAAGAATAAAAAGGAATTGTCGATGTATTTCACGCGGATTATGATCGCGGCCTCTTTATAACGGGGCTGATTCGCGCTCCCTTTTTCGCTCACCCCCTCGGGGCCAGTCAACTGAAAATTCGTCCGGGCTGCCTACACCCGCTTTGTGAACACTCTCGTGAATGTTGAGAGGAGGCGGCGACGATGAGAGTGGAGTAGAGAGAAAAAAAAAGGAAAAAAGAGAAAGAGAAGAGAGTTTATACACGTAACATCGCGTACCTCTGGCTATCTACCTTTATTGAAAGCAACTTCATTTTGTGTCGCTTGTCTTCTCTTACTCTCTCAACCCTCTCTCGCACAATCACTTTTACTCTGTCTCTCACACTATCACTCTCTATTCTATTTCTTGCTCACTCTCCCTGCTGCCTCTCGTGGAAACTCGCCACGTCGACCCACATTCGATTCGCCATTGGCTCTCGAAAATCAATAACGAACTAAGAATAAATTCCGTGTCGTCGTACGAAGCAACTCCTTTATGCTCGCACGAAGAATGTCATTCGTCAATTCTTTTGAGATGGATACGAGTGATGATAAAGAATAAAGAGAGATAAGAAGGGAAGAAGAAGATTAGGAAAAAAGAAATATATATATATATAAATGACTACGAGTGGATAACAGGTTTGTAGATATATTTGTGACGGAAGTGAAAGAGGAAAGAAAAATAAAAGAGATTATTGGAGCACATGAAGAACGAAAGAGAGAGGAAAAAAATTGAATAAAACTTGGATAAATGAAATAAAAGACACACACACGTAGATTCTATATGAAAAAGAGTTAACGCTGTCACGTGTAAATATAATGAAAAATAATTACTGTGTAGATAGTTTTAAAATCACTGAAACATGATGAGAGCAAAGAAAAGAACGAAAGACACGGATGTTACTGCAACTGGTGCATTGGGATAATTATTGAGGAATTTATATCGTGCCAAGTCAATTCTATCGACGAATTCGCAACAGTAAGATGAAAGAAAAGAGGCATGTTGAAGTGATTAAAGTTGGAAAAATCAGTGGAGATTTCGACCTTTTTCATTTTCTCCTATTGTGATTTTGAAATAATTCGATGTACCGTAGATACAATTTTTCCCATCTGGGAGGCATAATGGGAAGGGGAATAATGGTTTACTTGTCTTCTTATTGAGCGAAATTTTCTCTCAATACCCAGTAAATGAGATAATGGAGAGTCATAAGAGACGGTGAATAGGAAGCAAGTGGAATACAGAAGAATAACACAAGGATAAATAAAAAATAATTATTTTAGATGTAATAAAATGGCTCTCGTCAAGTTTAGATGTAGTAAAAACGCTCGGTGTATATATTTATATTTTAATAATTTTCGAATTATTGAGAGACATATAGTAAAAAAGAGGGGCATGAAGAGAAAAGAGGGAAAATCCAACTGGAAATGGTGCATTGGAATAATTATCAAGCAATTTATATTGCACCAAGCATGTGTAGACGTATATACATATAAATGTGATGCAATGAAAGAGCGGACGAAAGAGTGAGGGGCGAGAGGAAATCAAAGATATATGTACAACCTGCCATGGATAATTTATAATTCATAATTAATCACACGCAATTGCACCGATTTTCACGGTCCCGCACGAAAATTCCCTTGACACTAAAGCTCGTTTTTCATTGGGAATGAAAAAAATTAAAAAAAAACACAATAAAAGGTATAAATAAAATTGTTACCATATACTTGTTGTTGTCTACTAATAATATCGCGCATATTTCATACTTTATGAAGCAATCAACATCAGACAATCTCATGAATGAAATGATAAAAACAAAATAATATTTAATGTAAAATATTAAAGGTGGGCTAAAATGAAAGAGATAAGCCCGTGTGAAATTATTCGATAGTGATGGAATTGAAAAATATAAAATATCAAAATGCCAGCAGAATCCTCCGTGATATTTATTTTTTATTGGTATTGATATGATCGTGTATATTCGTGAAAGTGTGTGAACACCAACTCAATATAGTCATGTAGGTACAATTTGTTTTTATGTTCGAGAACATCATGCAAAATCTGCACGTCTTCTCACTTTGGTTACCCTATGTCGTCGCAACGACCTACACCAACCACACATCGCATATTTCATATGTGTAGTTCATTCGCCATTTTTCCTTCCTCTTTTTTTCTCGTACCATAAGGGTATATTGAAGATTTGATACAATATACGATCCGGTGATCATCACTCGTTCACTGGACCGCAAGACAATTTCACATATATGAATTTTCCTTGTATTTTTTTTCTCGGTTTTCCATTCTAAACATATTTTTCACACGAGCTTAAATGTGGAAATTGTCAGGGCGGTTGTGTATAACCGATCGCCATTTGTCGCTGTCCAAGACGATCATTGAGCAAAACTTTTCACCCAGAGATAGGAGAATGAAATAAAAAAAAGTGAAGATATGAATGTGAACACATCAGAGTGACAAATTATTTAGTATAAGAAAGTTGTATGAAATGGATTTATTTATCTACCATGTTTCATATATTAATAATATTCATTCATGTATTTATCTTGTCATTTCCCCTCCGTTCTCCCCGTCTCCTTTCATAAATGAGCGTCAAAAATTTTTTAGACATTGATGTATAAATAAATAAATACTTGCACATTCAAAAATTTTTCCAATTATTCTATTCAATATTTCCCCGAAAATACCACTAAACTTTAATTTTTCCTTTCATATCCTCCCATAAAAAAAAAAACGGGAAGAAAAACGCCAGACAGACATCTAATCCCATTTCTTCATACAATTTTTTTTATCCTCCACAAACTCGTGATGAAAGTTTTTGAGAACTCGTGAAAAGCTTATACGGTCAAATGAAAAATACATTACTGTCGCTTTTTCAGTTTTCATAGAATTTTATCTCCAAAACCTCATACCTATATGAGCGGGTTTCTTTTTACCACACAAGTAAAGAATCACATCTGGCATGAGCGGACAGCATATGAGAACCAGTGCTGGATGGTACGTGTAAAAGACATCGGACGTTCATGGTATACATATACTACATAACATATAGTGATGGTTATACTCGTGAGGTCACGTCTCGGTCACCGTCCAGCCGATGGTTACCTACGTGACGTCGTTAATACGCATCACGTGCACAACTCCCGCACCTCAAATCCTACATACGTTCTCTCACCACTCTTCTCTCACTGTTTCGTTTTTTTTTCCACTGCCTTAGTCATGTATGTAGAGGTGAAATTCACTGAAACAGTCCAGTTGAATGAGAAAAGCTCATACAGACAAGAACAAGAAAGATCGCGACTTTTCAAGCAAGAGTTATGCAACTTTCAACCACTTAAGACTATTCTTAATCACTCTTTTACACGCGATAACTTCCTATTCGAATACACAAACTCTGTACATTCTACTTCCAGTCTCATTTGTAAACGCATTATGTATATTCACAATTTTTTATTTCTCCCGTGACTGAAAACTTCATGATCATTAACGTTCAATTATTTTTTTTTCTCCCGTCATAATATATGAATACAAAAATACATCAAAGTCAGTTTAGTCATTAAATGTATGTTAATTTCTTTAAAAACTGTTATTATTTTTATAATCATTATTCACATTGACATACGCATTGTTCATAAATGTTCGCACAAGCTGCAATCATTTCCTTCAAACATTCTCTCACTGTAGCAAATCCTTAATAATTTTCTACAAAATGAAAAATGATTTTTCAATATACAAAATGTCATTAACAATCAAACAATAAATGGATATTGCAAAAAAATATTTAATTGCACTTGCTTTTCTCCTCATCCAATGAAAGAATTCGTATATGTATTGAGCTAATCGAAACGTCTTCTAATGAGTTTCCAAGAGTACACAGAAAGTTGGAAATGTTTCGCAAACACGACCCGAACATACGTGAATTTATATATATGTATATATATATATTCCATCGGTTTCAGCCCCTGTACATAGATATATATGTATAAATGACATGTGAATCTACGTACACTGACACAAAGTAAAGTGAGATAGGCACAGAGTGAAGTTGAGAGGGAGGAAAAGGTCGTCGTAAACGCGCAGCAAGTCAAATCGAATTGGCCATGCCGAAGTTTCTGGAGACTCGTTTCACGGCTGACGACGGTAACTTTGAACGAGGGATGAGACCAAGACCGGATGGGATATACGCGCATGCCCGAGCACGACAGGATTAGACACTACCACTACAATTACAACTTACTACTACATCCACTACTTCCTAAGCACTTTGGTCTTTGTGAATTTTACCAGACGTCAAATTTTATATAGACATAAAAAGTCCATATAAACTGCAATATGTGAATTTGTCAAGTGAACACATAGACATAGACATGTTGGACATGTTATGCATTAGAGCATAGAAATGTAAAAGTGAAGAAATAAAGAAATGGAAGAGAGAAAAGTGCGATAGGGTAAAAGTTATTTTTGAAGGAAAGGACGGAATTCACCACTTATCGTCTTACCACTGATTCCTTCCTGAATTCGTTTTGCACTCCCCTATACCACCAACTTCTAGGTATGTATACACCAGCCAACATCAGGATTTCCGCGAGATGTGTTTGCAAGCCAAAAAGGAAAGAGGGTAATACATACATATATATGAATATAGAGAAGGGTAAAAAGAGAACGAGTGGAAAAGTGAGAGAGAGAGAGAGAGAGAGAGAGAGAGAGAGAGAATAGTCAACCCCCTCGCCACAGCGACATTGCGTCGTGCAAATGCGAATTTATCGCTTAAACTCCGACGGAAATAATTTTAAAGTGTCAGAGTGAGGGTGTTGCAAAATAGTATATTACTCGGCTGTATACAGTAACTGCATGACATGTATAAATATAAAAATATATATAAACGTATATATGTATTCATTTTAATATTATTCTCCTTCATTTTTTTTCCTTTCAACTTTTTATTGTATTGTTGTGTTTGTATAACACGTCAATGTTATGCATAATTTACTCTACGTGTGGTCGTATATATTTTCATGTTTCGTCAAAGGGACATTTACTGATGCATTAAATAAACTTTGACTTTGTGCATGACGTGGGTCTTGTCTCGGTTGATTCTGCATATTCACCCTTACGTATGTAGAATATATCTTGTTATGTGGGTATCCAGAGTCTCTTTCTTTTTTGTTTGTTCGTTCCTTCTTTCGTTTCGTTACTTTTTTTTTATCCATCTCTATTTGCTTCAACATTTCCGCATGTATTTCTGAGACTGGTACAAGTGTTCCACGGTCACGTTTAACTTCATCATCATGTGTACTCTTCTACAAAAACCAATAAAATATTTCCACTGTGATATATCCCAATAAATATGTCAACACACCAGATATACAACTGTCACAACTTGACCAGATTATCCAACAATCATCTCAACGAGTACAAAAAAATTCACGTTGAATAGAAAAAAAAAACACTACCATAATGGATAAGAATGAAAATTAATTAAGGTAATGAGGAAGGTCGACAACCCTAGAAATGCCAACGAGCGATTCCACAATGACGGCTCATTATCGTTTCCATTCTGTCTCTCTTACACGCACATTAATACATTCACATGGATATACACATCCCTTTTCTTCCCAGTGTTATATTGCACTCTGTCTACATTCTGCACATGTGTGCATGCGCACGCCCTGTCATTGCGTTGGTTCCGGTTGCATTTGTGGACACGCTTGGTCAGGTTTACCTCCGGCCAATTATTTCACTTGGATATATTGTCATATTGTGGGGG
>JABMBR010005798.1:0-13272 GCA_018881525.1 Meteorus sp. PSUC_FEM 10030008
AATTCAACTAAGAGCCGCGCTCGGTCAAGCGTGCTGCGTATGCAAATATGCAATGATGGCCGCGCACTCATGACGCGTTCTCGATCAGCAGCGTCAAATGTAGAAACTATTGAAAAGATATTCATAACCACTCTTCAGATTCGAACATATTTCATCAATTACGAAACCTGTGAATCAATCGTATTGAATTTTTTGGATCGCCACGTGTTCTTCCTCAGTATCCAATACCTTTGATGGATCTACGTCTGTCCCCAAATCATACTTTTTGTGAGTAAATATTATGGGGACTTTGTCCCCGTTTACACTTTGTACCAATGATGCCCCCAAATCAACCTTTATATTGACGGTGTATACTTTGAGGACTGTCCTCAGAGTATACACTATATGAAAAGAATTATGAGGACAGTCCCCGAAACAGCCACATGTCCTCAAATCATACGTTACATAACACAAAATGGTCTCAAAGTAACCATTAGACAAATATATATGTAATATATAACGAAAATGTAATCAGAAATATAAGTAAAAAATATAGCTCACCTACTTTATACAAAATTATATGGATATATAACAAAGAATATGATCAGAAATTATATTTCGATTATATACTTTTTAATTTATTGGCCTCTATAAACAAATATAGTAAACTTGATTATAAGTACACACAATAATGGTAATATTATCCATAACTCCCCTAGATGTGTATCTCTGAAATACTTGCCGTGTGATGGACGATGGTGGTTTGTTTTAATAGATGTAGAATAAATGAATTATAAAATACACAAATCGGGTAGCTTATTGGTAGAGCGGCCGACTTGTATTCGGAAGGTTCTGAGTTCGAACCCCGGTCCGAGTTATTTGAGTTTTTCTCGTTTATTCTATGAATTTCCTATTAAGGGAGTTACCTCAGTATGCAGCCAGTCATAGATTTTTAGTCGCTAACTTGAATAGTGTAGTATGTGAACGTGACAATGCCGCGATTACGTCGCTTTGGTGCGCATGCGCACGAATGCTGCGATGTTGCCACATGTGTGAATTGCTGAAAAATCTCGACGATTTTTTCGTTTTTTCTTTCAACACAAGCAAGCTTTGCATGTTTTTAAAAAAGAGAAATGTTCATAGGATATTCGTTTACATATCGTCTAAATTTCATCAAAATCTGTTTGTCAATACCAACGTAATAAGACCAAGTCGAAAGCACAGATTTCCATAAAATGCCATGTTAAGTGCATCGAAATAAAATTATTAATATCTCCTTGCAAAGCCAACCAAAGGTAACAAAAATTTGACTGAGTCATTTTTAGAAGGATTTTTACGTCTCTGCAAATTCTCGTAATTTTCTGTTTGTTAATTGATTTAACTAGGTAACTCCCTTAAGAAAAATATCGCTTCCCTCCCTCTTTCCAATCCTATATCCTTTACCCATTCACGCAATATGTGTCTATCATTGTATATGTGTTACATGTATATTTGTGCATGTATATTCATATATTTTCATATATAGATTTTATTATGCAAAACTATATTGAAATTATATGTCCAACATATATTTTACTTGTATTTTCGCCTATACTAAAAAGTATAGTCGGCGAGTACTTAAAAACGATAAAAATGAGGATATGTTCGGATTATATTTTCGCATATATTTCCAACTACGATAACATATATTATTGACATATATTTCTACCTACATTCTTTTTCATATGGGTATCCGAGCTCTATATATTGCCTTTTTTGGATAAGCAACAGTTGTCGTAATGTTGAGTTTGTAATTGTGATTTACCGACAGGCCATAAGTAGTTTGTCTGAATGATGTACACGCGTCGATGAGTCATTTCTATCCTTCGTCGTTTTAAGATCACAGTGAAATCACAGTGAAAACTTCGTGAGACTATTGGTGATTTCATTGTGCTTGCATTGTACGTTTGTTCCATTTGCGCACAGTACTCTCACGGTGGTTCCACAACGAAGTCACGGTCGATTCAAAGTGATTACACGATAAATTTTAGTAGAATCACGCAGTTTACACAATGAATTAACCGTTATTCATTTAATTCTCAAAAAATGGGATTTATAAAAAAATTTACAAAACTTTATGAAAAAAAACGACACAGAAAGTTGGTCAAAGGATGAGAATGAAGAAAGGAAGTGGAAGGGAGGAATTCTTTTTAGAAGTTCATAGGATGAACGAGGTCGAACTCGGAATATCCATACAGGGATTCGATCCCAGAACTTTCAGAGATCATATGTCGGCTGCTCTCTTTAATCAATTGAGCCACCTACCATAAACAATTTTTTGAACTCTTTTATTCTATTTCCATTAAGACCACCACCATCCATCATACAGCAAACATATTTATTTCAAATACAACTATCAAGCAGGAGTCAAATGATGGAAAGAAAGTTCTTCCGCTGAAACGAAATGATTTTCCCAAAATTTTCAACTATTTTCAATAAAAACTCTATTATTTTTGATTTCACGAGTTAGTGGCATAAAGTTTTGAAAAAATTTAATTTGCAAGAGAAAACGTTTCGTGAAACCTCGCGTAGGATTATTATTTTGGCAGATAAAGTGCTAGGATTCTTTGCACTTTTTTTTCTGAAATGGCAGCCGTAAATTCACGGTGGAATCACCGTGAAGAAGTAAAAAAAAATGACCTCGAACTTGAAGTATTCCTCATTTTAATCGCACGGCGTAATCACAGTAAACTCGTCATGTAACCACTATCAATTTATTATGTTTTATCTGTGAACTCACGGTGAAATCACTATGAATTCATACTGCATGATAACCGTGAATTTTATGTGAAAACATCAGGAGTTCATCGAGAAATGACTGTGATGATACCGTGCACAAATGGAACAAACACATGGTGAAATCACAGTGAGAAACTTGTGATTCACACCATGCTTACACGATCACAGTGTTTTCTCAGTCTTTTCACTGTGGGTTCAAAGCCGTAAAGGATCAATGCTTTGGATCGGAAATTCCGGTACTCCTTTCGTGAGTACTAATTTGAATATACATGTGTGAGTACATGTGTTATTCATAATTGGCGATTGAGTTATAAAAGCTCTATTCGGTCGAAAGATGCTTAATATATGAGATTGACAACTTCGACGCGGGATTATATAGCACTATCGCACACTTCAATTCTGTTTTACGTTCAGGTTCATCACAAATCTTTCGATATTTCAAAGCGTCAAGCAAAGATGAAAGCCAGAACATACATAGTCTATCAAAAAGATCTTATGTACTCGGAATCCCCAAGCGCATCTTTTGACTGTATCACAAAAATCATTTTATGTGTCTGCCACGAAGTATTTGCTCTTGATGACGTAATAGATAACACATTATATACATGACATTGCAACGGCGGAATGTTTGTAGTGACGATGATGTTTGTGCTGAGGTCAGCTCTAGTGTCAGTTCAGAAGATGAAAGAATATGTGAGATTTTATGACTGGCGGTGTCACGCAACGCTACATCTAGCAATGTCTGAAGAGCCGCGCTGCTCCCCGCGCAATCATACGCGTTTGGGAATCGGTGTATTGCTATCTTTGGCAACACAATACAACCCACCATTTAACATCATCCTAGCTTGGCGTGACACCCCCCCCCTTTTTTTTCCATAATTCATTTTAATTTCCGTCTTAGCACCGTGAGACTAATCTGAAATCTCTATGATGAATATATAGTACGATCATTGTATTGGAATTTTTGTGCGGGTTCACGGAAAATTTGACAAAGAATCTGATATTCGTTAGCTGCCGCGTTTATCTGAGTGGCGTGAGTCAACGAGATCCTACTGTCTCCATACGAAAAGTATCAAATGATGCATTGTACAGTATGAATGATGTTTTGTGAAAACGAGTTACAACTGTTTGCGAAGAATCCTCAATATCCGCTAGTTATTAGAGACTCAATGCGAATGTAGAAACTTCTTTGAATACACGAGACACTTGCTCAAATCGAATAACACTCTCAATGTAGAGATTTTAGGAGGAAGTTTATTTTGATGGAACTTTGTATGCCGCCCCCCCCCCCTCCCCCGTATCTCCTGGTATCAGATGTACACGTATACTTTGGGGCCGATTGATACAAATGGCACTCACACTTGATTTTACGATTAACTTTTCTGGAATCGGACTGAATGTAAAGCAATTACGTGATATGGTAACAAATAGCGTATATAATTCATTAAGGCACTTAGTGAACACCAAAGGAGTTCGTTACGGTACGTTTACGTTTACGTCTCGACATGAAGCGGTTTTTGGCCCGTTCGGCATCTGAGATATACCATATAAATAGACACACTTTGCTTCTACAAAAGGCACTTCGTTTGCGTCTCCTTCAATATATGTCGCGGGCTTCAAGAGACCATAAATTCCGCAATTTCACTTTGTGAATGACAGTATGGACATCTTTCCTCGATTTATGGTGACCCTTTAAATGATGATTCGATAATGAACATTCTGTAATCGCTTTTCCCATAGGAGCTATGGGTACACGGAGAGAAGAGACTTTCAAACATTACTCTCAAAATGATGGTAACGGTGGGACATCGAGTCATTTGGGGATAATTCACGAAACCTCCTGTAATTTTCCAATATCTTTCAAAACAAAATCTATAATATTTTGAAGTAAATTTAACAATAATTGGGGGTGAATTTTGGTGGATAGAAAAAAATATTATTAAATCAGTATATTTTTTCCATTTTGAAATGAAAAAATTGGAAGCTATCTAGAACGATATACTATATGAAGGATACATTTTACCATATTCATTGATTTTATTACAGAAAATAGAAGCACAAATTACAATGTCTGACTGAAATTCCACCCTACAGCACGGTCGATGATTGGTTAATATCAGCGATCATCGTTCGTTATCGACTGAGAAACGGTGTGATGCAGTTTGGTGGAAAACAGAGCTATGAATCAGAGTATCCGTATACATCACAGCGTTCCCACGTAATAACTTATGTTTTAGGTTATTTAATGAGGTATTGAGTGTATGAGTTTCATATCGCATCATGATTTCATCATAATGAACAATTCTAGAATCATTTTTTCCGACTCAATTGATCATCTGTAAGTATTTGTTGAAGCCCGTGATTACTGCGCCGTGTATTTTTCATAATTCTTCGTCTCCACTTTTTTCTTTCTCTCACTCGCTTATGAAAATTTGTCATGTACATGGTAAAATTCCATTAGCTGCTTTTCATAAGTTCCTATGTTACCGCTAATATTTACTTGACTGCCACGATGTCCCAGGTTACTATACAACATTATAATTTTTCTAGCGATTTCAACGTTAGAATTTCATCCAAAATTCTCCCGGTGTATGTGCTTCCATTCTACCACATTCTGACTAGGTATAAATATACGTAAAGTGAATGTCTTCATATACTCCTGATTCATTCAATCTATAAATTGAAAGTACATACATTGTTCCAATATATGTACGTGTTCGACTTCTTGATACAATTGAGGAATTGTTTTTTGTATTTCCGATAATGATGTCGATTCCGGAATTTCCTGGAGCTTTTCAGTACAGATTTGAAAAATTGGTGGTTGATTATTTAGAACATGGACTCAAAGGAGTCATCATGTTGTGTAATTCAACACGAGAATCATAGAATGCCCATGTAAAATCCGTTCTGTTGCGACGTTCTCCATCCCATCACGATTGATATCGAAAGTTTTCTAATTTTCGATATCGGTATTGTTGTCAGTTTCTACTGATAACAAATTGGAAATGGTATGAATGAATTTCATAACCGCTGACGAAAACTGCACATTGTAGTAAAACAATATTCTTATGTTCAGTTTTCACTTGAATGTGA
The DNA here is from genome assembly GCA_018881525.1 of Meteorus sp. PSUC_FEM 10030008. Taxonomy (NCBI): domain Eukaryota; kingdom Metazoa; phylum Arthropoda; class Insecta; order Hymenoptera; family Braconidae; genus Meteorus; species Meteorus sp. PSUC_FEM 10030008. Next base: position 5,851 of record JABMBR010005798.1, read on the forward strand.
CACATTCAAAATCTCAATAGTCTTTTCATTTGAGTCACGAACATGAAGCTGTGAAATGATTCTCCACAATAATATACTTCACTCGTTCCCATAAATGGAAACGCTCTCCCTCACTATCTTTGCATGCATGAGTTTCGATTGGACATTGACTATACGAACGATGTTGGTATTGTGAAGAGTCCGTTATTGTCATAACCGTGTTTACAAACGGATTTCTATAATTTTAGATACCGTCTTCAAACCTCATAATTTCACATCATGAATTAAACTCATCTACCGTATCATACATTCGTAATTGGTAACACGATCATTGCTGTTCGAAATGTTAGTATCAACTTACACATAACGGAATCAGAAGTCCTCAAGTTCACTTCTATTCTATCAGAGTTCAAAAATTATTCAATCATAAAATCAATTGGTGATTCGATTCTACTAGAAGCAAAACTGATATTATACATTGTCATTGGTTTATAATAACGATGAACCGTCGCATGTTAGCATATTCTATGAAATTCATCGATGCAAAATTACATAGATTGAGAACCGGATTACAAGAATCGATAAGTTTCGAATATCAACACAATGTAAATTATAAACTAGAATTGCCGAATGCTGATGCCTGAAAATATCAAGCATTCGGCAATGCACTACATTTGAATAGAGAATTTGAAGAGGAAGTATTCAATTCCGAGAGAAACACCAACATGAGAGAAGATATCAGAGTAATGATATTCCAATATATACTATCGAGGACCGTAGATTGATGTCATAGAATGCGTATGGTGGGACGCATAATGATTGACATTTACTTGATTCTGTTGATGATTCGGGTATGTCCAGTGTGTAGTACCAGTATAAAATTGATGATATTGATGATGATCGAGTGATGCAATCGGCGTTACGATAGGTATTGTTGTTGAAGGTTCTGTATAATTAGAGGTAGTGATGACTGCAATTTTTTCAGTTGCTGGTCTTTTTGCAGGATTTTGTAGTGACGTAGACGCCTTTTCACACTCGTCTGGTTCACAATCACGAAAGCCTTTGGCAAACGGATTGCTAGCTATTTTCAATTGTGTGATTCGATGATTTTGATAAGCAGTGACTGCAGTGAAACGTGTCTCAGAAAACGAAAAACTCTTGAAGTTCTCAGTCCTTATATCAGGCACTGACCTAGGTGGCGATGGTGCTATTACAATATGACATCTTGGTTGATACCTGTGCATTGAATTCAGAATAATCTGCAACAGTAATGACAAAAATATAGAATACAAAGGGGAGATTGAAACGAGGAAGTTGAGGGTGTCATCAAAAGTAATGCTTGCGGAAGGGAGAAGAGATATTTATGAAGATGTAAAACTCTAGACGAGAGATGAATACATGTGAAAAGGAAGGAGCACGACGGGGGGCGGCTACGATGTTTGACAGGCAGAAGAGGCCCAATGACTAATTAGTGTAAAAACTGTGTCCCTAAAATGAAATGAAGTCGAGAGGGGAGGTAACCCGACACTCTTTCACTTTCACGCACTTCGTTTGTCCTATGTTCCTTCTTCTTTCTTATTTTTTGCCTCACTCTTTTTTTTTCTGCTCCTATATCTGTTATAATCTGACAACGACTCAAGTCTCAACATACACGTGCTAGCCGACTCGTCTGACACGTGGTATAGTTGTGTATCCAGTATAAACATACAGAGAATTTTGGATTGGAAATAAAAAAATGTTATCGAGTGTCCTTTCATGTGTGTGGTCCCCTTCAAAAATTTTCCCACCCGCTCTAACTTTGTAATCATTGTAACGTCAATGCCTCAACATTCTTTGGTTGCCGTTATCATTTATGAACTTACAGATTGTTCGCACGAATCACGAAATTCTACTATATCTCGCCGCAGTCTATTCATGTTCAAGTTTACGTCATGAAGCCCCCTCCTAGTAATTCAGTGTGTCGTAACGAAATTTTTATTTGATCGTTGGTGCTACGCAGGCCGATTGATTCATACTTCTATATACCACATTCATTATTCCATAAGTGGAGGGGTTTCTTGAAATATTAGTGCCTGTCCAAATGTATCGGAATACGTTGTAACTTCATGTAGTAGTTGATTTGGTGAGTGGCTCGTATGTTATCATTAATGACAGGTAAAACGAATCTGTGAAACAGTGTAAAATAAACTGATAGGGAAATTTTTGAACCAGATACTGTTTAACACACAAAGGATGTACATTGTTAATGATTGGTTTCAACGATAACTAAATATCGTTGAGTGTCCAACATTTTTGGACAGTTGGAACAACATTCGCTCTGCCTGAAACTCAGACACTCTAACTTATAAATATGTGAGGCAGGAAACTCACGACACATTGTCTCGAAGATCTCGTTCGAATTCGACGACTGTTTATGACTAACCCCACGATATTGAGTTTGATCTCTGAATTTGGAACCTACACTTGGGGTGAATATTCAGATATGAATTATGAAGGAGTGATATGTGGGAGAAAAACGCGACAGGAACACGATGACCACATTTGATAATTGTATCCCGCCGCAAAAAATAAAATATGAAATTATGTTTGACATTTCTATATTCCGGAAAACATCCCTACATGTATCACACCGAAGTCGAACTTTTTTCCATCTCTCATGTGAATGCATCGTTTCAAAGACCAGGGTAGCACATACATATTCGCCATGTTGGGTACCAGTCATATTATTTTTCTCAAGTACCACCATCATCGCCTTGTATTCAAAGTCAATTAAGAAGAACTCGTCTAGAACGACAAACATATGGAGACCTGCGCGTTTTCCGCCCACTCTATTCGCTTCTCTCGTTCCAATATAATAAACGATATTTGAAAGGAATGTTTCTCTATTCACTTTCCTGCTATATCTTATACTCTCATGAATCTCCACATTCTGTTTCAGTCGTTTTTTCATCTCCTTGATTCACATATGAATTTTTTAGCGTGATTTTACGTAATCAACATTAACCGACTTACATGCCCATTATCATCAAGTTGATTGTTGGTAAGCTTAAGTTTGTCAAATGAGATTGTTTGTTTCATCCAATGTGCACCAGATGCAGGGCTGTCAGGATGAACATGAATTCTGGGAGGTGAGATTGGATCAGCTCGACCAGCTATAACCCATGCGCTACTGTGAAAAGCATATCTATATCGTTTGTCATCACAGGGCACGAAATCCATTACAAGGAGGTAATCTGCATTTTGTTCCAAGCCAAATACTCGACACTTGAAAAAAAAATCATGATTTGGAATCCCACCTTATGTACCAGCAAAAACAAAGCAATTTCTGAATGTCATAAAAAGACAGAAAAACTAACCTGAAAAGTTGGGAACATCCTTCTTCCTGCTTTCGTCACAATCATTTCCGTTCCCAATTGATCAAATTCTTCCCACAAAGGTCTAGCCTCAAGTGCAACATCGGCCCCAACAAGTGCAGGGTGTAATGGTTTCTTGGAATTTTTTTTTCCGAGCGAAAATGATGACGACCCTATTTCCTCACGACAATCATGGTTGTTATTTTTCTCTTTAGTGGTTTCCACTGTAGGTGACGGTATTGAACTAGTAGGTGACTGTTGTGGACTTTGGAACGGTTCCGGGGTTCGGGAAGTTTCCACGCGATTTGCTGTTGCGAGGCATGCTGTGAATGACCGTCATGTTGATTATTTACAGGCATCTGATGTTGGAGCAAATAAATCCGATACAAAGTTCTCATTCGAAATATTGTCTTCTCTTTAGGGTGTAAAATATCAATTCTTCCACGAAGAAGAACGCCATCCGTTACATATGTGATGACTTCCTCATACAATGTACCTAACATGATCGGTAAAGGTTCGATTTAATCCCTTATCCTATTCTATTCACGTAGACATTTCCGGAGTTCACTGATGGAAATCGACAGCACATAATAAAATTCTATACATAAGTAAGAAGGAGGTTGATACATTGCCCGTTAAAGTTGAAGTATAAATAATATGACAAATATATTCCGCGTCACAGAATTTCTCTCACTATAATGGAATTTTCAGAGCATAGATATCTTGTTCAGTCCAGTACATGATGATTTTTTTTTTATATAATATCGTACTCTCATAACTCATCAGCATGAAAGACAATATGAAATTCTAGAATTCCCATGTGAGGAAATTGTAAAAGAATAGTATAAGATATTTTAAATCTATTCTATTCAGATTCAATTTCATCCGACTGAGAACGCTATTCTTCTGCCCTGTACGTAACTTCATCCTTATATTCCAATCAGATCGTCCTTGGTAGTTATTGGATACTCATTTTCATGATTTTTTTTCATGTTCATTTTTAGATGTCATAGTCAGTGAATTATGATTAATCCACAGTATATTCACTTCTGTTTTCATATGAGATGCGTGTATGTTAATTCATTCGGGAGTTTGATGAGACATGAATCGAATCATCTATTAGAGCTACAGAAAAAGTTCATGGCGATTCGTAGAGATGATATTTGACCAGTACCCGAACTATCAGAACGTCTCATGTTTCATAGGAATTATAAAATTATAATTTTCATTTTTATAGACAACTATCTTTTCGAAAAAACTCGATGTCGCATGTAGTGATATTATATATGATACTTGATGAAAAAAACTACTGGGACTGATTGATTCTGATGGAATCCATGAAGCTCCCATCGGAATCATTCCCGCTATTCGGAACACTTCCATATGCTCATTATCATCAAATCGTGATGAATCGGATTTCTCGCCAACAAGAATAGCATGAATTTAATATTCATACATAGTCGAGTAGAAATGATCATATTTGTTCACCTTCAATCTGCTGGATAGGCGAACGAATTTGCACATGTTGTTGTTGCTGCTGCTGTTGAGGATGATTTCGATCTTGTTGATAGTCAGTCTGATTATGATGCAGCGGCCATTGATGATAAAAACAATCAGGAGTGGTATTTTGTTTCTGATCTTGTGGATGTTGCATTGCTGTTCTATTATGTCAATGAAGACACAATAGTTATTTAACATGCACACGTCATTCCATCTCTGAAATTGGAATTGTAGTCAGCAAACTTATTTTGATCGTGAGATTCCGCATAAATAATGTTTCTTGAGTGATGCACACAGTTTCCGTTCGAATTTCACACATTTTTCGTCGCAAATACACTAGACATCTTCATAAGATCAGTGATATTTCATTTGCAATTATTTGCTGTTGTCCGATCCGGAATTCAAGTATCATGTACTTAATGATTGATATTTTTTTTAGTATATAAATCGAACAATTAAAATGTTTAACTTCATATTCGACAATTATCATCGAGTCTTGTGCAGAATCTATTTGTCTATGAACAATGCCTGACGGACTAATTTGATATATCACAGCTGATGGTACTGCGCCCATAAAATCTTCTCACCTTATGTGCCGATTATTAACAGAACTATGGACTTCACCACCACTATTTTGTGATAAAGTGACAAAAAGAGAATAAACAAATAACTAGAGCGTTGAGAATATGACGTCAATGCAAGCAAGAACGAAGAGCGGATGAGATTAGATGAAAAACAATACTGCAAACATCCAGAAAAGCTAACTCGCGAATGACTGTTGAAGGCTCGGGCTTATCAACGGCTCATCATTCTCATCTCGGTTCATCCTTCCACTCATCCCCCCCTCCCCAAATATATATTATATAGACATGCAATAAACTTCCACCTCTTTTCCTGCCCGTGAAAACAGAAAGTGTTCACACTTCGGCAGTCTCACCCTCCCCATCATCTGGTATATTCCGAACTGTGTGACACGGATATTGTCAAAAGAAAATCCGTCGTGACAGTGGGACAATTTGAGGTGTGGTTACCTAAAGAACCTCCTATCATACACACCCACGCCTCTGAGGGAGGTTGACATCTTCGCCCCAAAGAGAGTCTGGCATATTCTCGACTTAGACATATAGATACATATGATGTAGTGCAGAAAAAATTAAATGCAGCACTGTGGGACTCATAGGACAGAGAGGACCAGAGTATGTGTGGAACCGAGGGCGGAGACATATTGTGCGGGTGTGTTATTTAAGTGGTTTCATGTACTTTTCACTTTTTGAGTTTCCGTCGCATCACCAAAATGTTATCCATTCAATGTGATGGATTCCTGATGTGATTCATTACACCGTTGAGACCACGCATATCCAATAATGCATTATGGATGACAAAAATTCAGACCTCTCGACCATGTATAGTTCGTCGTTTATGCACGCATAAGGAAAAGATCGTACTTTATGCACAGAAGTTAAATATATGGGACAGCGGACTTAAGATATTCGTGCAATGTAACTTCTGGCTTGGCAGCAAATAGAGGAGGCGGAGTCAGTATCTACGGCGTGCTTGAGTCTAACAAATTAGTATACGTAGCCGACATGAGTCCCTTGCATTGCTGGCTCGAATAAAAACAAATGTGTGTGAGCTAAACTTCTGCCTCTATTTTTACGCTCTCTGTAATGCAAGGAGTCCATACATATCTGTTATTTTTTCCCATTTGACCAATGATGGAGTAGTCATCAACTTCCATTTTCTTTGTTAGAACGGTAATGTATTCATTATTTCTATTGTTTATTTTGCTCAGATTCTCACTTGCCACGATGAGAGATCGTTGCAGATTCATCTGTGACAAATTTCGAGTTTCGCTAATTTTTCATGATCGGTATATATCTCTAAGTCAAATGAATATTTATCGGCAATGTTTGCTAGTTGAAGGAGCACGGAGCATGCGAATGTGGACCGTAGTATTCTTGACTTCATGTGTAGTCCAGTCAAAAGAGACCAAAAAAAGGCAAATTATGCATTTTGGGAAGGTGCTGGTTTATTTTTAAATCATGTAATACCCATTGCCGTGAACTTAAATCTGAGTTTTCGGGGTCGAGGGATGTGTTCCGCGGCTGCCATCTTAAAAATAAGGGTGCAATTGGTTTTTCGCGTTTATTTAGCAGAATAAGAGCGTTATGAAAATTTTATAAGAGATTTTTTTTGTAGGTAATAATATTATCTACAACTTTGATTTCAAACTTTTCATTTTAAAATCTATAATAAGAAAGTTATATACAAAATGACGCTCAAAATGAAAAGATGAAATGTTTTCAAGCACAATAACTTTTTCTTTATTGATTTTATGGAGAATATACATGAGAGCATTTTTATATAGCATTTCTTCACAAAATTGTCATTTGCATGTTTTTGCGGCTATCTTCATGGGGTGCCTTGATTTTGAGCTGCTAAGCGAAGCATCCAATGCATAAGCGAAGCGCATAAGCTATCCGCATACCATATACATTGCATTGATCCGCTTCTCAGTGATTTTATTGCATATTGTCGTATTGTTCATTTAATGAACGCCTACCATTCAATCCGCGATGTATATATATAT
>JABMBR010005799.1:0-13270 GCA_018881525.1 Meteorus sp. PSUC_FEM 10030008
ATATATATAATCATAATTTCCAACATTGAAATTGTGTAGATGGCGGTATCTTACTTTTCTGTGTATGAACAGAAGGTAAAGAAATCGCAATAATGAGAAATAGAAAATAGAACATAAACTATCTGAGTATTCCAGAAGAATTGGATTCAATGAGATGACCGCTAGTATTCAGCATCAACCTCAATTACACAACCATGTGGCATAAGTATTATTGCATCTTCAATAACGACGGACAAAGTCAACGTCATGCGTGAAGAGAATGACGAAGAATGGCGTTAACGTAAGTTTCTGTCAGGTATGGAGTACAAACATTGATTGTAGCTTTAGAAGATACCTATCCACTCTCACACCTCATAGCTGAGAAAAGAGATGGATTCAAAGGATTCGTCAACCGCAGATTATATTTTCTACTCGTCTGATTAATGCATGACATTTGAAGATTCCTTGATTCAGGCGTATTTGGGATATAAATCACATATGTATTTGTGATTTCGCAAGATTGTACCTCATCACACGTGACAAGGAATCTGTTTTATCTATACGTACACAAAAAAGAACATGGATATTATTTAGTTTCTTAGTTTGATGTTTGAAGCCTCAGTAACCGCAGTGTCATCCAGTATTTTACATCGTTTGGTGTTCAATAGTATAGTTGACGTAACTAACAATAAGCCATGATCTTGATAGATACCCAATTGTAGATGTATATATGTACATGAATGAATATTTATTATAGTCGGTGATAAAAGTGCTTGTCTCTACTACTAGTCAGGTAATTACAAGCTTTCTCTCGAAAAATAGATATCGATCTGTGATCTATATCAATGGTATGCCTGCGAAGTGGCTGATCACATGTGCATTCATCCAATTTATGGGAGAGTGTACAATAACTTGCATTCCTAAGTTTATATGTAGTGTACAATTGATTGGTTGAATAAGTTATCGCATATCAGTTGCCGTTCATGATTCTATACTATCGGCAGTAAGATTTTTAGTCTCCCATTTCGCAATGATCACTCGGACGCGCTCTATCCAGTAATACACTCTATTGTTTCGGAGTTTGACTCATATTATGATACATATTTTTGGATTGTAATCAGGCTCTGAATACTATCCTGAATTTTTCCAACGTTCTGGGATGTATCCTACGATTCAGCTCTTAGTGACATGTCATTCAGTTTTACACCATCTATATAACCTGAAAAATGATTGCAGAACTGTATTCGTAAATTTTATCAACATCGTTGCGATCGTTATGTTTGAGAGTTCATCAGCTGTGTTTTAAATACACCATTGCATTTCATAGTTGCTAGTGTTATGAGCAAACCACTGTGAATTGAATCCTCACCGAGATTCTTGATGTCGAAAACATACATCTATGTATTGAAAGTAATGTGAAAATGCTCTAGAAGTAGAGTGAAGCTATATATGTCGTGATATGACCATAAATGTTGGAAAGTACGATGTTTTTCATTACAGCATCTACGACTGGCAATGCAATCGCATGCGTAACAATTGCGATACGAATGAATGCACTCATACATAATAAATTACAAAAAGGCAACGTGCCGTTATCTCTTCAACGAAAAACATGAAGTGGAAAGAAAACAATAAATCTCGGTAATCCTTTTGCGATTAATCAACAGACCGCTAGTGTTGCAACAAAACTGTTTCATACTTGCCCTAATCAGCCAAGTGTCTATTCTATATCATTGATTCATGCTCAGTTGTATCAGACGTTCCCTGTGACTTCAAATCAGTTGAAATTGTGATAGTAGTTGATTTAAACGGTTAATCTACTGCACTGAAAATTAATCAGAGTTCCTTATTACTTTCACGCGCCGCTACGACAACGGAAGAAAACACGAGCTCATAATTGGTGTTCAATTTTATGTCAGCTCCTTGGACTATTGCTCTGCATCATGTATTTCTATCTTTAAATTCTGACAGTTGATTAGAATTCCGCGATTCGAATCACCCCTCATACAGAGCTTTTTCAAACCTTGCGAGTTATCAGATGGATATTCGATGATTGTTTAGATACTAACATATTGATTCAAGATATTCGTATTTGGATACTATGTTCAATATGAGCGATGGATAGTATTATGATGGTCTCTACTATGGGGACATACGACCAAATAACTTTTATCCACTTGTGTTCGATATAAAAAGTACTTATTTTCTATTAAAACTAACCAACCAGACTGATACTAAATTCCAGAACTTCGGACTTGCGGAAGTGTACCCTCTGGCTTTATTTGTTTCGTAGTATGAGTTTGAAGATCTTGGTTGACTACATATGAATGGACGAATTAAAGGTTACATTAAATGACTCTTTGTTCCAATCACGATATATGATTTTCAAAATATTTACCCCATGAAATAGTGCAAAGTTCAGATATCGATCGTACAAAGGTAAGATGTAGAATAATCAATCATATCTTGTACTACGTAAGAATGTTATAACAAATACAACTTCTGCCGCTTCATTGATAGAATCGTCAGACACCGCCGACAGAATTCAGTTGTTTCATATTGTAACATAGTCAGTCATACAAATGATCCTCGATTGCTGAATGGAACCGGTAATCGTTTTAAAAAATGATTCAACTGGAAGAATAGATTTACGACCACATATTATTTCAATAGCTCGAGGGACTTACTGCCCATGAGTTCTCATCAATAAAGTAATTATTCTGACATTACTTTTATCGTTGAAAATGATATGACGATAGCACAAAGCTCAGTAACGGAAAACATCGCACAATGATAATAATGACGGATTGATTTTCTACGAGAATATATTGCTGATCCATTAAAAATAGAATGTTCCACATGTAATAACCATACTCAGACTTCATGACTTGTATGTAATCTTCTAACAAGATTCTAACTCGATGATCAATCTTAAATTCAGCAAGCCAGGCAATTACTCAATTACGAAAAAGTACAAGAAACAATTTCACTCCAACATACATTTGGCGAAAGCTTGAAGCATAAATGGACCGTTGAAATTCGATTCCGAATCCTGAATTATATTCGTGCAAAATACTCTGAAATTCAATTTAAAAGTTGCTTTTCCCACCCCATCACTCTTCACGTATGACCATAAATGAATGCTGTAGTCATTTATGGAACGATCTCCTGGGATCGGACAGGAACGAATATAACAGGTGTTTCTAGACCTTTTTGAAATCAAAAACGAACTGCATTCCAGTAATCAACTATGTATTATGTCAAGTTGGTTGTTAGTTTCCATAATGAGAAGTCAATCGTGTTATAATCAGTGAATCTGGCATTTCTTGACGTAAGGACCAAAAAGCTGGATGATTTTTGACAAAAATCTTCTATGACCACTGGACACAGTGAATTATTCATTATGTTACTTGCAGCAATATTCATAAGGTTTCCTTCATGGGTCTCCAGATGAATCTTCACCTAATAGTTAAATTATTATTCATCGTAAGCCCAATTACAGTATGAACATATCAAACAAGCAGTATTCGATAATTTCACATATTCAATAAACATCCACTACTGTGACAGACCGAATCTTCATGTTGATGGCACGGGTTTCATTTCATGATGGAATAGAAATTCTTTTTCCATAATAATATTAGAATTGCCATTGTGAATAAGACATCATAGTTACTTGACCAAATCTAATATCGCATGTCGTAGAAACAGTCAAGATTCATGAAACGGTGTGTTGTTTGTGGTTTCTAAGGTCGATTCATTCTGAATTTCCGACAGATTGTAAACTCAGATAATCGACATTGTAATGGCATTGATAAGAAACTTGCGGCACTTCATAATTCCGGCTGTACGTGCTCCAATCAGTTCATTTGCCAGAGAGAATATTCATCAACAACACAACTGTCATGTTCTTAGCAAGCGCACTGCTTCAACGACACTACCACTGCAAGAGAAGAAAGAGTACGTTCTGTTGAGAGCTACTTGATGAAATTGATTCTATTATGAATGCAAACTCAAGTACTTTTTTCGCAGGGTCAAAATAACGTTCATCCGAGGCAATGGTGAACGAATAGAAGCCAAAGGGAAAATCGGTGACAGTATATTGGATGTTGTTGTGAATAATGAAATTGACTTGGATGGTTATGGTACTAAGACATCTGTCACTTCATTGATAGAAAGATGCGACATGCAAAATCTCAGTATTAGTTAATATTATGGAATCGATAATTATATCTTGTTACTCTCTTCAATAGGGGCATGTGAGGGTACATTGACTTGTAGTACTTGTCATTTGATTTTCCCTAGAGAAATATATGAGAAGTTGCCTGACAAGCCTACAGATGAGGAGCTGGATATGTTAGACCTAGCTTACGATCTTAGTGAAACGTGAGTAACAAATAAACTTCGCCTTTGTAACATTATTACCTTACATATTTTGTTTTCATATAAAATCTATCACACACACACATGTGTACATTCAATATTCCAGGTCTAGATTGGGTTGCCAAATAATTTTGACGAAAGAGTTGGACGGCCTCGAAGTACGTGTTCCAATGACGATTAATGATGCGAGAGCCTAATAATTTGATGACACACTTCGATCAATTATATCATAGAGCAAAATCATACAGTTATGTATAAAGTTTGTATATAAAGAACGCTGATTACAATGACTTGAATTCAGTGCATAAATATGTTCATACTTTGGAACGGGTATATAATTTTTGTTTCATAAATATCGATAAATATTTTGTGTAAATATATTCTCAGAAAATACAAATATTATAGATGTTAGTAATAATACATACTTCCTGACTTTGTACTAATTTGATTGATTTGATCAACGCGAACGATTGGAAATTAACAGATATATTATTATCATGAATTTATTATTTTCATTACATATCACTGTAGTAAAAATAACCTTCGTAAACACTTCTCGAAGGAAATATTCTTCAATTCGAAAGGCACAGTTGTTTCCCTCCAATCATTGAAGAATGTCGTTCTTCCTAACAATTATTTCACAATGAATTGAATTATCCAAATAAGAAAGCATCATTCAAGCTCTGTTACACATATGATATATATCTCATATGGAAATGAAGAGAAACTTATTTTACAGACGGGGACTCAAAGGGTCCCCGACAAGTCGAAATCCGTGAAACTTCGTTTATGATTGTTACGAGCTAATGTATAATTAGTCAACGTTGCCTACTGTAATGATCAATAACCGTTGCATCAATAATTACAAATGACTATAATACAGAACGGGCAAGAAAAAAATGGATGATGAAGAAAAAGTGACAAAAAAAACCATGATATGTAGAGAGAAAAATCAATAAAAAACTTTGGTTTTTTTCTAATCAATCAAAATTAGTCGTCAATCATTCTTCTAAATACATAAATTATAAATAAGTACCACGTGAGAAAATAATTATACTAAGAATAATAACATTGATTCCCAGATCCGATCATGATTGTTTGCATTCACGATCGTACTTGGAAGAGAGGAGGAGACTAGAGCGATTTTCGTGAGAAAAAAAATTTAATGTAAGTACCCCGAACGAATAATAAAGATGGCAAGATTCTTTGGGGAGCCCGAAATTTGTTCGTTTTCCGTTATAGCATAGTGCACCAGTTGATAATTGGGAAGCCAGAATTGTGATATCATTTGTTAATAGTCCATCGGGAATTTCAACGGCAGACGGACACCTTCACTTATAACGCAACGTTGTGTCTGTTACAATTCCATTACTCGAATTGAACTCTTATGAACTTTTATCCCTATATCACAATCTCAATAATATTGTCCATTATACGTGATTAATGCCATTTTGGAAGCTCTGAATTGATATTTGAATGCTCGGGAAGAAAACAGTGATGACCATTGAATTCTAGCAGCTGCAAGACCCCCCACTATTCCAATTCCTTTAATATATTATCAATAATTTATCAAGTTTTAATCTCTCATCGAAATAGTCACAATTAAGTTATTTACCGATGCTCCGTACTGTCTTATACAAGGGTAGACAGTTCATGAGGACTATTGCCAGTAGTAGCAACACTACTCAAATCCAATGTTGCAGCTGGTAAACCTGGACTAACACTACCGCTTACTTCACGCTGCAATTGGTGTTGGGACCGACTAAACGATTTATTTATTGGGCTCGTGGGTGAGTTATTGTCCGCGGGAGTAGTCGGTGGACTTGTTTGAACACGATGGACATCGTGTTGCACAATGTTGGAGTGGTTACACGCAACTGGACTCGCGGATAATGTTGGTAAACATAATACCGGAGACATTTGTTCATTGCGGTGTTGACTTTCGATATGATTAGAATGATAGTTGACATCTTGCGATTGATTTTTATATTGCGGAAGATGGTGATTACCACGTGAATTCAATGTCAATGTTGAATGAGTCGATTTTCCTGTACAATTATTCCCGCGAGGTATTGTTGACGATAAAATACGAGCCGTCGTCGCATGTTGTTGTCGTTGGGAAAGTTGCTGGGTCTGTTGTTGCTGATGTTGACGTTGTAGATGAACTGCTGCTTGGCATTGTGCACGAGCGAGCTCCTTCACTGCATTCGTTTTTTCCTAAAATTCAATCAGGAACAAATTTAGAGATTGCATCTTAAATTCATACTCATAGTTATTTCATTCTATTTCTTGCTTGAAAAGAACAACCGACTCTTTGCCACACAAAGACATTATGGACCATGGCACAGCCGCAGAATACGATGCCAAGACCAATGAACACCGACATCACGATTGCTGGTGTAGAATGGAACTGAATGAATGTGTACAGTATCATGCCTTCAAAAACAAGGAAAAAACGGATTAATTCTAAACCAAATGAAGAAATGAAACAGATCCTGAACAGTTTGTATGCATTCTCAGTCTTACCTGTTAGAAACACAGGAATACTGACGAAAAATCCACCAACCGCGCACATTCTGCTCGCAGATGACTTTTGTAGGTACATATTTGTTCTGTTGAATAAAAGAAATCAATTTTGAAAACTTTATTCTGTCCATAATGGGGAGAAAACAACCGGGTATAGTCAAACGCAGGTTACAGGTGCCTCAAGTGTGTATACAATAATGTTAAAGGTCAGTGCACTTCGACATAGAGCCTGACGGTAGCAATGGCATCGTGGGAATGCTGCACGAAAGTATCCTTACTATAACAATATAGGGATTCGAACAAATATCACACGACTGATTTTCTCCTTGCACGAACACTTCTATACTTTTCTTTCGGTAGTTAAGAACCGTAGTGAAATTCCGGCGCGGTTATGCCCATATGCGATCCATTTCGATGTGGACAAAAAAAATAATTTCCGCTAATGCACCTGCTTCCATCTTCGCGTACATTCCATTATTATTACTTCGGTTTGACGGAACGTATCCACGCATTACATCTATCGTTTTAAATTTTTCCTACAACTATTAGTTACTGTAGGAGAGTTTATTTAATGTCACCCCCAGGTTATTGAATTTTTATTTGATGGTGAGGATGACATCATCTTCAGAAATACTCTGAGTAGGTACTTCAAACTTTGGGGGGAAACTCAGAGATGATCTCCTTGATGAAAACCCCAATGTAGGCGAGTGAACAACTGGATAAAATGTACTCGAAAGACTCAACACATATTTTATGAGTAGGGTACAACTGAACCGATGAAACAAGAATCTCATCATACAGAAGAAAATACACTTTCGCATGGTGTGTGAATATATTGCAGGGGTGAATTACCTGTCGAATGGGACAATTTTTTCTCGAGTACCTATACACTAATGTCAAGAAAAATGGAATTCAGCCATTCATTACAGGAGTACATTCGAAGACGCAGTCAACGATGAACAGATCCTGAACACATAAACGCATACCACCTTTCCAAAGTTCATATTAACTTTCATAGCTCAATAAATAACTGGTAAAGTTATGGGGCACCTTCATTATTTCACAATTGATGACAAAACAGTAATTTAACAAAAAGTGTCTTCATGGGTTCGGATATTCATTGTAAAAAGTAACAGTATGTTCGACAAATTCCTATGCACCATCCTCATATATAGAGATATGAGGATATTCATTACCTGTTTTGGTCATAAGATGATTTGACGAGTTTCATGGCAAACATAAATTGAATAGCGCAGACAAGAAGGCAGCATAAGTTCAATGACAAGGCCAATGCACACAATGCCAAAGTGACCTCGTAAACAATCGTATATTCTTCTGGACTAATCAGATTATTGGCTGTTGTCACTGTGGATATCGGTGATATCTTCAGTAAAAATATGTGTGACAGCATCGCAAGAAGCAACGATATTAGGCACAACAGTCCAAGAAATGTCAACATTTCTTTGACCCCTGATTCTTGATTTTTATTTTCATCAACATCATTAATTTTTCGTTTGAGACAAAGCGATGACCACGAAGCATCTTGCACAGGTGCTACATTATTGGTCATCGTCCCAGTAATAGTTGCAACTTGAGTCTGTTGGCCTACAGGTGCATGGAGTGGAACAGGTGCTGCTTTAATCCTCACCTCCGACTTTAATGGCGCTTGTGGCGATGGTGTAGTACAACTTGGCAATCGGGACATTCTCGATATATCCAAGCCACCATTGGCATGAATTGTCCGTTCATTGACTATCTGAGATGATTGATTTATTCCTTGATTGTGATGCAGATGATGCTGTGGGAATAACTGATGATGATGGAGAACAGAATTGCCATTACTAATAACTGGACTAGTACTGTCGATCGAATGTTTAGACGTCGACAATGTTGATAAATTCAATGGATGCGAATGATTAAACCTTGATGATAAATTATTGACGCTGAGTTGCGAATGGTTCAAAGGATGACGATGAACTGATGAAGATGGTGTTGGCTGGTGCCCATTCACACGGGTCACTGGATGAACAAGCGAATCATATATTGACGAATCATTCCATTGTCTTGGTAAACGTGTACTATTTGTTGTCATTGTGCCAGATCCAAAATGCTGATGATGTAATGTTGCTGACACAGTCTGACTGACATTGTAATTATCATTATTATGATTGTACAAATGGTTACTATGATGGTGATGATGATGTTGATTTCTGGAGCCCGCTGATGACGGTTGCCCCGTCGGTATGTGTTTTAGCATCACTCGTATAACGCAGTCGTAGGACAATCAAACTTGAGGTGTTCCTCACTATTTCTTCCTTCTTCGTTCATAGTCGAAAGAATTCAGAACCATTGCGAACGAAAGTTGATTTTCGATGCGCTATCAAATTTCGTTTTCACACTTATTGAACAAACTCCAAAACTATTCTAACTTCATCTAGACATGATCCTCATCCACCATAATCGTTTAGAGATTCTCCAAGCCATTCTCTGATGTTGATCTTGTTATTATTTTCTGTTATTGTTTATCCTCCTGATACGTTTTTTCTCGTCATTATCGTTTTCATTCCATTCACCTCTTCCCGCCAGTCTCCACTTTTCCTCCACCGCCACTTCGTTCTCCTCGATTCTTTTTTTTTTTTACGTTTATTCGCTTCCTCCTTTACGAAGCGGAAGACAGGCGGTTGAACTCGCGTTTGCGTCTACTTCCCACGAGCCACATCTGCCACCATACCAATCGTTGTCTATAACCTGAAATATGATATGAAGAAAATCAAAGATAAAAAAATGTCGTCATCAGATATTTACTATGTAATGTCTGGTGGGATGAGATTTATAAGTAGGATTACACAGAAATATATAGGGATTGAGACGTATGAAATGGAACAAGAACAGAATGGCAATATACACATAATATTTTCGTAGGAAACCTGTTTATATACATGTATATCGTGAGTGCGAATGTGTTTGTTAACTGCCACCACTATTCGTAACAAGTGTATTCAAGCTAAAACAGAAAACGCGTGATACGGAGCGTCGCTGGGTGCTAGATAAGGGCATACCTGTGTGTCTTCTTTATGCAAATATCTCCTCAAAGGAGGTCAAATCACAAGTGAAATATAACTTCGCTATTTGCTTCATTATGTCTTCACATATTGAGTAATTTTTCTAAATATTATCAAGGTCGAAACTTCAAATTTTACATATTGATAATCATGAGTTCCTAAATGAAATCCTGTGGCAAGCCGTGTGATATTGAAATCAAAGTTCGAAAGATGAATAATCCATCCCGTACATTCGAAATTTGATTTGATGACTCAAATAGAATTCACTATTAGATGAGCGTGAAACAGGAAGCTCCATAGGGATATGCTTGATATATCATTCTATGACAGTTTCGGTTTCGTGGCTTATATATTCATTTATTTATTTGCTTTCGTGACTGACAAAAAGAAAAAATGCATCCGAACATTTGTCAGCTGTGCAGAATATTCAACACCACAATTTTGTCATTATTCCTGTTTCTGTTCACTCCACGAACATGAAAAATAGTGATAGTCAACAATCGTTCCAACAATGGATATTCCACTTGCTATTTCTGTAATCATTTCGGAAATATATTTTATGAGAATACGTTTCGTGACAGGAATTTATCATGTGTACGATTGGGCTTATCACAAGGCAATGAAAAACAAACTTTAGTTTGTCTGGAATCGAGTTACCTAACGCTTCTTCTG
The DNA here is from genome assembly GCA_018881525.1 of Meteorus sp. PSUC_FEM 10030008. NCBI lineage: Eukaryota > Metazoa > Arthropoda > Insecta > Hymenoptera > Braconidae > Meteorus > Meteorus sp. PSUC_FEM 10030008. Next base: position 10,623 of record JABMBR010005799.1, read on the forward strand.
TAAAATTTCTGTGTATACGCTCATCTAATACACATGGCATAATCTTTCCACTTACGATACGCCAAATTATCATCGAATGTTGAATTAATATTTCACATAATGATTGGAGGATGGTGATGTTCGTTGATTATTTATTACAGTTGAAATACTAAACTGCTAAATTTAACACTTGAATCGATTGTTGTTCCCCGCGCCGATTTTTCATGATTCAGAAAAGGAAAATCACGTGGCCAATATAAGAAGGAATGCGAGATCACCTTCATAGAATGAGTTGTGTGTGTGTAAAAAAATTTGACGTATTCATTGATTCATTCGAAAGAAATGTGACAAGGTCAAATGTACATGCTTCGCCCGCAACGACCATAAAATCCCAAACAGATGACAAAGCAGCAAGAGCAATAAAAATGAAAACTTGGTGCGAATCAGCCGTTTTTCCATAGATATTTGTTCGTTCTGCGTGAGGCGGAATAGAAAGACAGAGATGGAGAGAATAACAGATAAGAGAGTGAAGACGTGAATGGGTGAGCACTAACCTCACCTCATGCCACATTCCGTTGGCTCTAAACGCATCGGTATATCGAGATGTACCAACACGCACGCAAGCTTGCTCCAAAGCTTGCGTATAAAGCTGAGTTGAATGATGAATATTGTTGCAGATAGATTTGTACACTGCCAAACTATTGTGTCGAACGTGTCTTTTTCGGAATTTTATGCATACTTTGTATGTAAACACAAACGAAAATCGAAGGTAGGCAATTGAATCAGGTCATTTTCGATCGTCTATGTAAGAATCTCCGTCATTTCTGACTCACGTGTTGAAAAACTGGTTGAATATTTGATACAACTGGATAGATCATAAACACAACACTGGATTATCAAACACACTGGGAACACTCACGAACACTACAGAAATGCAGATGGTCAGCGGCAACGGGAGCTCATCAAATTGACGTTAGAACCGGATCAACAATTACATATCCAACCACCACGTTTTGTACATTACTTCGCGCACTATATCAGCACTAACTCTCATTGAATCTGGAAAAATTAGTTGTTGGTGGTTGATACAGATAACATGACCACGAGGCACAGTTTAGTTCGTAGTTGCGCGAGTTACAAGCCCCGAGACGCGGACATAACCGTGAAACTTCTTTTCCAACGGTCTCCCTAGCTCTCCCTTATGGGGGACCGGGAGCAAAAAAATAATAAGAGAAGCACAGTGTGGAATGGTGAAAGGCGGGAGAAAGACGGAACGAAGCAAAGATGTTGCAATAGTGTTTGGTGGGGAGATTTACCCCTACCACTACTGCTTTTACATATACGTATATCGAGTTCGCCTTCAACTCAACTAGTTTGCTGTCTGTACGTTGATAAAAATTTTTAATCTTTCTTACATGAGAGAGATATCTCTACATTCATCTTCTTGGATAAAAATTTCATGACTGACACTACGAGATTCGTTCATCTCATATCGGTAAATGTCCTATTTTATGTTGCTGTAATATATTTTTGAATTCGCGAAAAAAGTTGAATTCTTGTATTGGGGAAATTGGAGATGACATTGATGAATGAGATAATTGTATGAACAATTGGGGGGCTCAAATTTCATCTCTCTACACCGAAATCATTCAAGAAGTTATTCCCATAAAGGAGAAAAAGAGATTGAATTTAGTTGGTACCACACCTTTTTCCCATAATAGTGAGAAGCATACATCATTCATTCGATATTCATCTCCAATAACTAGTAACAATAATCATTTAATATTCCAATAATGCAATAGATTGTTTAATTTTTCCATTATGCAACGTGAGATTTTACATGAAACATCGAAAAATCCTCTTTTCTACTTGCAGTAGTTATGACAAGGGTTCAATACTTTTTCACATCTATTATTATATTGAATGTGTGACGTTCATAAGTGACTAATAATCACCACATACGGTAATTAATTTTCTCACCAGTTTATGAAATGAAGTTTCGTATTGAATGAAAATTACTATCGTTTATGCACATTCTGACGAAACGGATGCGTTCTCAAACTTAGTTTCTCTTAGACTTCTATATAAACTTATAAATATCGATATCAATTATATTATGTATATTTATATACATGCATATGAACATATATATAACATACTTGTTTTAGATGACTAAAAACTTCGACCTGTTTACAAGATGTAACTATCCGTCCGCTTTGCGTCATAGTTTTTCTCTCATAATTTCAGATATTGTTGACAACACCACCTCTGCAACGCGTCATAAAGTAATGAATGCGAAAGTGGCTCTGATAGTTCCTCAATACACACTTGACAGAAGAGAATAAAATAATCCATGACTCAGGAATTTATAAGGAACATATGAACGATGAAGAGACAATGTCTCTGGATTACACCAGTACACCTGAAAACTCGCGTTACAGTGTACTGAATGAGAATAAACTCGAGACTGAAAAGAACTCATACTCTCAGAAAGTGAACTGAGCTATGATAAATGTAATGGCAATCAGTATTTCCTTCTTCGATTCTCCTCTTCTTTGTATACATCCCATACACGCTCTTTCAAAATATGGTAGAAAAAATAAAAATGCTATGTTGGTATTCATTCCATCATCATCATTATTATTATTACTATTATCATTATTATTATT
>JABMBR010005800.1:0-13252 GCA_018881525.1 Meteorus sp. PSUC_FEM 10030008
ATATATATATATATCTTCATAAACATAGCACTGTGTTCTTGTATAGAATTGTGACGTTTATTTCTATTCAGTACTGCAAAAGCCTTATAGAAAGACGAATCAACGATGAATAATTGTAATATACTACGTAAACTTTGTGCATGGCGAAGTGGAGCGAAGCAAGTGGCTATTGATGCTGTGATACCGATATTTGCCGTACCAATACTCCTACTCATCGCTGCACAAACAATTATTCTTTCAATTCTAGTATTTGTAATTACACCAATAGTTATTTACCACCTACACCATAATTTCTTAAGATTCTTACCGCGTTCAAAATTCTTCCTCATGTGGACTATTACAAGTGTAACAACGTTGATGTTGGTGTTTGAATGCTGTGTTGTTCCTCTGATGGAAATTTTACCTGCGGAGAATATTTTTTTTATTTTATGTGTGGTGGGTGGTATTATTTGTGGATTCAAAACGAAAGTTAAAGCTGATATATCGTCACAAGATGATGTGGCTAATCAAAACATTGAATCGAGTGAAGAGAGTGGTGAAGTCTGCATGACATGCAGGAAACGTCCACCACCCAAAGCATATCATTGTCGTACCTGTCAAAATTGTATACCGAATAGAGAATATCATTGTAAATGGTAAGAATGTAGCTGTTTTAGTTTCGATATGATCTGATGTATTACAGAGTATTTTTGATTGATTACAGGTTAGATTGCTGCATAGGATCAAGCAATTTAAGATGGTATCTTGGATGTTTGTTTTGCTCTGCAATTGCATTCAATTATGGTTCTAATCTTACAATAACTAGTGTCTGCCATCCGTTCATATTGATTGGGACTATTTTGCTACCAGACGATTGCAGTGATGTCTATCATCAATTAGAGTATGACTAGCTTCATAGCAGAACATTTCTGCATTTATTGATAATTCTAAGCAGTGCTGCCGAAACGTAGGATTTTTTTACCCCCTCTATACACGTCATTTATACGTGCTTCAGGCAAGCGCGGCGCTATGGAAGGGATAGAAAAATCCCACGTTTCGGCAGCACTGATTCTAAGACTGAATCCTTACAGTAAACACAACTAATTCTACATTCACTGTTTTACAGTATTGCGCTGTGTTTTGTATCTGCAGTCTACAGTATGCTGGTGGGCCTAGTTGTCTTATGCTATTTGATATATCATATTTTTTTGATATACCTCGGAACGACAGCAAATGAGAGACGAACATCTACTGCTGATGTTCTGTGTAGGAATGGACCTTTCAGCTGTCTAGGGCAAATAATTCCATGTAAATATTGAATCAGTGTTCATTTATACAGTTTTTGTTCTACGAATTATCATAATTTGTAAACGAAATCGACATATTCAACTGATGAATAGGCGAATTTGATCTCAGAACGGCTAACGGTACTGTATTTATTATTTCACGTAAATAGATTGTGATATTTTTGTATCGCGATGTATTCATCGTGTGAGGATTCTGTAGTTGGGTGCTTTGATGAGGTTGATAGAACATTATTCGATCTGTAGATTTTACAGTTTTGTTCATCGAAAAATTATTAACTGCCAGTGAATTTTTTTCATTTCAAATACTGTTCTCAACATTTTTATGTTATTTTATAACTGTGATAACGAAAACATTGAATATTTGAAATAATGGTTGCCTACAAATATAATCGATAATGGTCAGTCATTATCATATATAATGGTATTGCGGAGGCTCAAAACGTGAATTTTTAAGTTATTATAGTTCGTTGGTATGGATATTTTGGATTGAATGGATATGACCTTTTGTATAAACTGAATATTATTTTTGTCGTTAGATAACTGCGAATTCAGTGTAATAAAGTGAAATTGTCATAATTATAAATTTTTGGAAAATACTCGTTCATTTTTATACATAAGGCATACATACAGGAAATCCGAATTTGCAATCAGGAGATTGATTATTCAATGATGTAACGACGAGTATGATAAAAAAAAGATATGGGAGGGTAAAGACAACTAATCATCGATGAGGACACCCCGATATCGAGGGGCGAAATCAGGGATAACTGTTTGTACTAATTGTCGCCATTGATCCCTACGTTTGTCGCTCTCTTTGACAACGTCAATTATTGTCATATAAGTCTTCCATCGTATAAAACAATTTTTCTTGATCAACTTCTTATAAAATTGGGCCGATTTTTTTTCATTCTCAATATTTTTCAATCGAATCTCCACAGTGTGAGCTATCCAAATTTTCAAATATTTTTCTACTAAACGTAAATCATAAAAATCACAGGCAACTTGATATGCACGAATTTCATTCTTGGTTGTTTCCCGCCACTGATGAAAACATTTCCATAGAAGATTTCTTTCATGTACACAAATTGATAGTTCCATTCGTATTGCAAACTGTTGCTTGACTTCATTTTTCCAGGTAATGAATGTTTTACGAAGTAATGCAAGATTGTGATATCTCGTTGCCATTACCACTCTATTCCATTGATCCTGGACCAGTCGCTTCAATGGTTTGACTATATAATTTCGCAACAATAATCGACGATGAAACTCATCAGCTAATTCATTGTTGATTCTAGTTCTCTCAGTATTTTCCGCCTTCTTTCTCTCTTGCTCTTCACGAATCAATTTCGCTTCTCGCTCCGCATTACGCTGGGATTGTTTGCGCTTTCGTTCTTCTACCAACTTCATAGCCTCTTCCTTCAATTTCTCCTCATAAAGTTTTTTTTGGTGTTCAATTTGTCTCTGTCGTATTTTTTCTTTCCTTGCAGTAGCTCTTGCTTCTGAGTGACCTGGGAATGTTGCTGATGATTTCACGATTTTGTCATCGTCAATATCACTTGCCTGAATAATTTGCGTCATTAGTGGTCTCCGAGGTCTCAATCCACATTTGTTCAAAACAGTTTTTGCAAGATTAATTGTTTTAATCTCACCTATTTTCGATTCGGCTTCAATTTGTTTGAGTTTCATTTCTTCAATCAGACGATTTTGCTCGGCTAATTTGATTTTTTGTTCAGCAATTATTTTTTTCTGTACTTTTAAACGATTATTAAGAGGTTCAGCAGGGTTGATGAAATTCTTGCGAGAATTTACAATTTTTACCGCTTCTTCAGTTATTTGATCATTGGTATTCAATTTATTCTTCATCATTGCTTTGTTACCCGTTTCGTTTTTCCCTAATATTTTCTGTTTCTCTTTCACCGAATTAACAAATAACTCTATCTTCTTCACATCTCGTAATTCGTCCTGATCCCTTTTATTCATCAAAGATTTCTTGGATTGTCTAACTTTATCTCTCCAAGCATTGAAGAATCGTCGAAGTTTTCCTGTGATTATATTCCGTTGGATTTTTGCTTTCACTTCACGCAAACGTTTTGCCTCAGAAACGTGATTCCGGAGAGAATTTATTACCCATCGCTTAATTTCCAGATTTTCTTCTTGGCAAGATATGACTGGTTTATCTTTAATGACAATTGTAATACTCCCAGAGTTCAATGGCGAAACAGTTGGTGCAACAGATTTATAACAATCAGCCACCATGTCTTTATCTTTATTTTTATCAGCGGCGCTATTGATCTTCACCTTATCACATTCATCAAGTTTTGTTTTTGGCGGAGCAGGAATTTTACCGTCCCGCTTTTTATCATGAATTGAAGGACCAGATCGCTTATCACTATTGATATGTGATGCGGTGAATTTTGGACGTGTAACCAATAATTTATTTTGGAATTCCTTCAATTCCGCATCTAACAGTTCTTGTTCTCGTTTCCAACGCGCTGTATTGATTTTTTCATTCATTACAAGTCTGAAAAATGTAATCAGGATGGATTATGAACTGTTACACAAAATAAGAAATTGTCTCTGTTTCTTCAATGGAAACATCTTCTAGGAAATCATCATCACCTTTTTGCTTCAATCATGACCATATTATCAATCCGAGGGTGAATTTCTGATCTCGAATTCATCAGAAAATAATGGTCGTTGGATGAATCCATATTGTTACCAATCGAATATTCAATTCTATTTGAAAACATAGAACCACGTGTCTTTGTTGTTTCGCAATCGTCAATTCTTTCAAACGTCACGCTTTTCATTGTAGTTGTTTCCATTCACATTTTATGAGCTATGATCGGAAGGCATTGTGCATCAAAAACCCACTTTCTTCTCGCCCAATTCTGTTAGTTATTCCCATCATCACTTGACACTCATAATTTCGTTGTTAGGGCAAACAAACGATTCAAAATTCAATTATGAATGAACCGGTACGCTCATGAGTTGCGTCCATCACCTGAGAATCAGAATGGAATTGTGAAATATGGTACTGAAGTGGGAATCGAACTCACACAAATGTATAATAAATTGTTCATACATTTATTGTAATAAAAAGAGATTGAAAATTTTGTCATATCATTACCTTATTCTGCTATTTAAACGCCTTTGTTCTCAACATTTCCGTTCTTGGTGATAGAGCCGCGTGGTGGTGTACCGAGTTGATTGCGAGAAGTCGTAGTCAATTTATTGATGCAAAACATTACTGCTGAATAAATTAAACTGATCAATGCAACAATCAAACATCCTTACAAGTATAAAATGTTTTGTTTCACATGAAATACAAAATTAGAAGACAATCGATGGGGATTTATTGCACCCTATGTTCGTGTTGTTCTTCACAATTCATTCCTTTTTGTTAATTCGGAAAAATTCATTGTTGTTTCCTCCATTGAGGGCTTTTCCCCTTCGCACTCATTTCTTCATTGACAACTGTTCAAATTTTCCCGCCACAAATGGCGCGACTGGTCTGTATTTTCTGCAGACAAAGTAATGCGCGTACACCATGAGTATTTTTCGCTTCGAGGTAAGAGAGTAGGAAAATGAGGTTTTTTTTTCATCATCAGCCAATGAGTATATCAGGGTAACAGTCGATTATGTATATGGATGTATGTGTATCATATATTGTTGACAACGTTGACGTGACCATCATGCATACGACAATAGCAAATATATTCTATTGCACAGAATTACACATTAGGTACATCTTAAAGGTACTTTGATATATCCTCAATATTATGCACCATTAATAAATAACTTGAATCGTGAATACAGACTAATGACACACGCAATTGCAAAGATATCGAATTCACTGTTAATGCACTACGTAAATGAGAAAAGTACTAATAAGTGTCTCATACGATGTAAAAACATCCCCAAATGTGACATACCCATACCGCGCTTTTATGTATTATATTAATTGTGTTTTAGGAATAATGTTCATCAGGAAAGGAATCAAAATAAAAAATAGAAAATTGAATGTCTAATATGGATTCAAGGGGCCCTCAAGAAGCAGGGGTCCCTGGTGACCCAATGGATCCCCTTTTTATGGGTCACGGTGGTAATGCATTGTCGAAAAATAACAATCGTCTCTTTTTTCTGACGGTGAGTTCGAGGTTTTTTGCATTAATCATTTCTGTAATATATATTCGTATTATTTATTTAATCAATATTATTCACCATGCTCCACAGGTTGAATATATTGAAGATCAATCCCGCGATTATACAAAAATGTTTCTACCCTATGAACAAGTGTCCTTTTCTCCCAGAGCTGCCTCACCTCTATCAGATTTTGAACATCGTGTGAGTCCTCTCGATCCGAATATGAGTTCAGCTGCGCGATATTCCCCAACACCAGTTCAGTTGCCGTCGGTGCCCTTTCAAAATTCCGTTGTTGTCCTCCAGGGTCCACCATCACCATTAATAACACCGAGTGAAACCAATACGCGATCAAATGTTAATTATGTCCCACCAAACAATAGTGTCCCGATTGTTACACAAACAGATAATGTGACGGATTTCGTGAATAATACTAGCGAAGAAGGATTAGTAACCAGCGTTGGGGGTGAATTAATTTTGATGCAAGGTAATATTGCAAAAGTCTCTCTTCTGATTGGAGGATTGAGGGCACTCAATAATGACACATTGGTTCTAGGTACGAATGCTGAATTAAGCGCATCAAATGCTCCACTCATGCTCACAAATATTCCAGGAACGGAATTTGCATTGGCTAGGGATTTTTTAGTTATGAATGATGAACAATTGAGTATGATGAGTACATTAGCAAATCAAAATTCTGACATGATTGAAGAACAAGTGGCTATAGTTGATACAAATAATCGAACGCCACAACAAATGGATGATAAGAGTGCGAGTGTGACTTGTCAGGGGGAGAGTACGACTGGCGAGATGTCAGATGAAATCTTGCAAAATTTTAATGATCCCGTTGAGAATTCTAACACTGTTACTGTGGCACCTGAAAAAACTGATTTTCGACGGTCAAAACGCAAAATTAATGACACAACGTCTGGTGAGTTTTCCTGAACGAAGAATAGAATCGATAGATTTTATCTTTACACATTTCGCTCTATCGACAGGTTGCGACGCAGTTTGTTCCAAAGCTAACGAGTGTCTGTGTCATAAAGTGCGCACGATAGCTGACCAACCTGTACCATCGCGTGCAGTTGCAACACTGCCAGGGTCATATCTTACATTAAATAAATTATCAATTGCAAATGGTGTTGCTTGCGGAGAACCGAATTATGGTGTTTATGCTAAACGTAATATACGCCGTCGAACACAATTTGGCCCTATTGAGGGCATATTAAGTCCTTATGATGGCAAATCATTTGAGAATGTTTTGCCATTGCTATATGAGACCGGCGATAAACAATTGTTGAAGATTGATGTATCGAATGAAAACACATCGAACTGGATGCGATTTGTCAGGCCTGCATTAAATTATGATGAACAGAATTTAGTAATTTGTCAACAGCATGATGGGATTTTTTTCTTAACGACACGTGATATTTTACCGAAGGAAGAATTGAAAGCTGGACCTAGTTTGGAGTATGCGAACAAGCGGAATCTTTCGATATTACAACATGTTCCGAAAGACGAGCATGAGAAAATAGATAAAAGTGAATGGGCATGGTCTTGTTACGAATGTTCACAACGTTTTCCAACATGTCAAGAGCTCCAAAAGCATTTACAAACTCATAATAATTCAAGTCCATTGAATGGGAACAACAATAAAACACGCGACAAACGACGAAAAATGGCAGTGACATCAAGTAAACTGTTAAAAGTCGTCGACGGCCAGACATTACTTTATACATGTCCACATTGTTCAAAAGTATTTCCTCGAAGTTATAGCCTGAAACGTCACATGTTGATGCACCCAGGATCGAAAACAACACGTTACGAGTGCACCACATGTGGAGAAAACTTTCTGCATCCGTACAATCGAAGTCGGCATATAAAAATATTTCACAGCGAAGAAACCCGTGAGAAAGAGAATACATTGCAAAACGGAAATGAATGGAAATGTTCTACGTGTAATTTGACGTTTGGTAAATCCTCTCTATTAAACATTCATACAATGGTGCATGGTGTAGGTGTTGGTAACGTCAATGAACCTGACGAATCATCTGCATGTCCACAATGCGGCACGGAATTGAAAACACATCGTGATTTAGTAAATCATGTAACAAAACATGGCCGAATGAAAATACCGAAAACAACGAAAATATCGCCTGTTGTATCGTCACATAAATGTACAATGTGTTATAAACGATTTGCAACAAAAGTTCGGTTACAACAACATTATTTAGTACATGGTGCTGAGGACAAAAAGCCACTGCCATGCAATGTTTGTTTCAAGAGATTCATGAATAATTCAGCATTAGCATGTCATTTGAAAACACATCGACAGGATAAACAAATGTTCGAATGTCCGATGTGTCGGCAATTATTCAATCAAGTTCCAATGTTGAAAGACCATATTGAGACACATAAAAATCCAGACGACACTTTTACATGTCCTCACTGTCCACGAACTTTCACCAAATATTCCGTGATAAGAAAGCATATCAGAGCTCATCATTGTGAACGCAAACACAAGTGTCAATTTTGTGTTAAACGTTTTCCAACCATTGATAAGTTACGAATGCATCTGTTACGTCATTCGGATCATCGAGAATTTCATTGTGCAAATTGTGAAAAGCGATTTAAAAGAAAAGATAAACTTAAAGAACACATGACACGTATGCACAACCCTCAAAGAATGAAACGGGAGCAACAACAACAGCCAAGTCAAAATAACAATCAAACGAAGAAATTCATACCAAAAGTCAATCCGTCAGACTATAATTGTTTTGTTTACAAATGTCACCAATGTTTAGTTGGTTTCAAGAGACGTGGGATGTTAGTGAATCACTTGGCAAAACGACACCCGGATGTATCACCAGATTCCGTGCCAGAATTAAATATGCCGATACTGCGTCAGACTCGTGATTATTATTGCCAATATTGCGACAAAGTTTACAAAAGCAGTAGTAAAAGAAAAGCACATATCATGAAGAATCATCCGGGTGCGGCATTACCACCGAGCAATCGACAGAAAGAAGTGGACGTCTCTGGTTTGCCAAATCCAACCTTCAGTCAGACTGTTGGTAGTGTCACTACAAGTCCTCAGAGTTGTCAATGGTGTCACAAACAATATGCCAGTAAGGTGAGCCATATTGAAATTTTCTGATGCTCTTCAACTGTCCATCATATTTCTCGAGCAGCACAATATCTCCATTCCAACATATTCTTTTCTAGGCGAAGCTTTTGCAACATCAACGTAAAAAACATTCCACCTTAATGGAACCGGCGGACCAAATGCCACGACCACGAAATCGCTCTGCGCAAAATCAATTCCCACCATTAAATGACAATAATTTCATTATTCCAGATTTTTCACCAACGTATGATATCAGCGCTGATGTACTCAAATCAAAAATAATTAAAATATCTGACGATGTGGATATAATAACACATGGTCTCGAAATTGTTGGCCAGCAATTCGTAAGAATTCGTGACATACGTTGAAATCATTGTACCAAGATGTCATGCGAGTCATGACGAATTTTATTCAATTTTATCGAGATATGAATCTCGTAATTTTGTGTACAGCGTTTTCCCGTAAACTAAAACGCTGAAAAGCACTTGGTGAGGTGAGAACCGCCTTTTTTCGCTGCAGTACTGTATTCTTTTGCATGGCGATTGGTGGTTTATCTTTTACCTTATCGGGAACGAGAGAGTGATGATTATGAGGAACAGTGAGAGAATCAAAAATCGAGAAAAGAAGATTGAACAAAGTCCGATTTATGTGGATCCCAAATAGGATGGTAAATTGTTGGCCTTGGCACGAAATGTCGAGGCTCATCCTCTTGAATGAAAATGAAGGGGATGGTATTTCCAATCGAATTTGACGTTGCAGTCACGAGAAGTGACGCAATCATTTCCATTCCATAATTATTTTTTTGGTATAGTGGATTATACCAATTGTTTCGTTTTTTGATACATCTTGGCAAGCATGACAAGTAAATAATTCATATACATACGCTATACAACTGAATCTTATCTAATGCTTGCAAAAATTACTATATCTTTTGTGTCATAGAAGCAAACATGATTGATAGTGAAGAAAGGATACACAGTCAGAAAAATTAATAACAACATTGTAATTATCAGGATTTTGGGATGGACAATGAGATAGACTATTATCTGGATTTCAGTCATCCGTCAATTATAAAATTGGATGTCGTTATACAATTATTCAATTAGATGCAAATAATATGCTGTATCTCAGAGTGGGATTCCAAAAACAACTTCAGATACACACAAACACACCGTAGTAAAATGTTTCCCATGTATTTTCATCTTGCATTTTTGAAATTTATGAACACCATCCATATCTATAACCCCTCTATATTGATGTGTCTAGACAAATGAGGCAGATTATCTGGAGAATAGTGACAATAGTATTAATATATTTTCGAGGAGACTTCCAAAAATGAAAATGTCGGCGGTCATAAAATTTAGTTTATATATAAAGTATATGATCAAGTGGAAACGAGCATCACATAAAATATATTGCAAATTTTCTCGTCATTATCATAATTGTCAGGTACGAACAATATCAGAAATTGGACAATAGTTTATAACATATATACCTTCTCGCAATACTTTGCGACATATCATTGAGTAAAATAGAAATATATTTGCCTGTTATGCCATTGTTTTGCCTCGAGGAATTAGTTTTATGTGCTAATTTTCATTATTCAAGTGAAAAATTTATTGTGTACAAACATACATGCATTTCATTGAGTATTCAAGACAGAAAATAACGCGGGAGATATGAAATTGCATTCAGTGGATGTCACCTAGTTTCAGATTTGAAAACCAGAACTAATTGAAATAAGCTATCAGCATAAACAGGAAGAGATGAGTCAGAGAAAATGTAGCTCTACAAATTAGAAATATTGAATAAAATTGTGACAAAACTGTCGCAAATACCAGCGACAAAATGTTGTGTATAACATCATTGAAGAGAAAAGAATTCAATAATCATCATAGCGTGATAATTTCATCTAGTCGCATTTGTTGTTCCTTCAAATTTTTCAGTGGCGATCGCTAACGGTCCAACGGCACTAGGTTTGAATGAAGGCTGATGAACCGGAGTAGAGACAACCGGTGCATGTTGCGATGTTTCATAAAGTTGTTTTTGCATAACTGCCAATGCGACTTTGTTCGCCGAAAGAAAATCTTTCATAGAAATTAATTCTCCTGACATGCGACGTGATGTGTCACTTAAACTCTCATTATCGTCATCTCTCGGTGGACCTTTAAGACCAAATTTTGTTGATCTTCTCCGTGTATGATAATATCCAGATACTGACGATACACGTCGTGGTACATACGGTGCTGATGCCAGTTTACGTCGTCGACATGGCAGCTTGTTTACCAAACAATTGAGTAATTGTTTTATCACAATTGAGGTAACATTCAATAATGAATATATACAGCAACATCCTAGCACAAGGATTAAAAAGTTGGCAACCCGATATCTGTAAAATTATACAACGTACTTGTTAATTGGTGTCGTGGATTTATGACTGTTTCTTTACACTCACAGGTAACTATATGGATAGACTTGTTGCTCGGTGCTGACGTAATCACCGAAGCCGATGGTGCTGAAGCTAACGAAACAGAAGTAAAATGCGTCGAGATATTTCCAGTCTTCCAACACTGAATAAAGCGCTGCACCGCAACATGCAATCCCACACGAAAATAATGTGAGATACAGCATCACCCAATACACACTCGGTTTCCAATGATCCAATCCAACATCATCATCATCATCAAGAATATCTGGTAAAGTAGTACGTGGATTGCGCATCTCATTATTTGTACGAGAAGTTCGTCGCCGTGAAGCGAGAGTCGTTTGTCGCAAACGTTTCTTCAATCGTCGTAAGTGAATGTTTCGCAGTATCCATGCTAAGAATGTGATGATTCGTTCGAGAAATAAGTTGAAGAATAGAATTCCGCCTGTTGGAATGATTGATAAATTTCAATGTAAGATAAATATTCGAATAGAAGACGATTTGAACTTTATTGATAGAAGATATCACCTGAGCAGCCAAAAAATCCGTAAATGATTACTGCCAATCTACCAAATTCTGTTTGAGGAGTCGTAGTACCATATCCTGATGATGGAAACACATGAAAATAGAACGCATTTATAATACACCACAGAAAAGAGGAGTAAGTCACACAGGAATGCGACTGCACATGATGCGCGATGACATAATATGAACATTCTAAGATACTTGGGTCACATTCTGCGAGAAGTAACCTGGACGTTGACCGAAACCTAGTTGAGAAAATGTTCATAAACATGCATAATTATAAAAGGGAATTGGTCCACACATTTCGAACTCAACACAAGAAAAATTTCATTCGGCTTCATGGCAATGACGAGCAAACAATACAGATATATGATTGTCTTCTTCATATGAATGTAATAAATTGTTCACAACCAGATGTCAGGTATATGGACTTTCCTTTATATGATTTCTTTGGTTTCGTACTCTGGAATTCGAGATCTATCATGCTATGGGAAAAAGGTAATTGTTCATGAGAAAGCTACACACATTGAACCATAAGAATTGCTCTGAGCAGTTGGATTCACATACACCCTGGATACTTGATAGAATATAATACACGCATAAGTACTACTGAACGAATGTGAAAGGAATGTATACCGATTGTAGAAACAATTGTGCTGACAAAGTGGAAGCTTCCAGAAAAGTCCCACCGTCGTCTTTTGTGAATGATCCCAGTTGCTGATGCATTACTATACGCGTAGAGTAATTCATGTAGACGATTAATTGCTTGTGGACTGGTACGCAGATGGTATTTCCGGAAAGTATGATATACGCGCCAGAATTCCGCAGCCTGATATTAGTTTGCAGATTATTAAATTTGGACTCATCGAAACTGAATTGAAAACAGATGAAGAGGTTTGATGCAATGATATTTGCTCTTTCTTCTCTGATGGATTCATGATTGGAAGCATGAGATACTATTCTAATGATCAATTATTTTCTTCACATGTCTTCTCTTCATGATATGTGTGAATGAAGAAGCGAAAATGAATACTTGACCTGGTGCAATTCCACTTCACTTTCGAGTTTTTGAAAAAGTGCCGCACCAGCTAGCATATAACCAATCAGGACAATAGCCAATAAAACGAATCGCGCATTATCTTCACTGACAATACCTCCGCTTACACACATACCCGCATTAATCACATTTCTTTTCTGAGCCGTTGATGAAACGAAATGCGGATTGTGTATGATCTTCTCTGCTCTATGCAAGTGTGCCGCTCTAAATTCACATCCACTGAGCAAGCGCAAATGACACAAAACGAAATTGCCTGCAGTATCACATAGATTCAAAACAATTCTCGTCTCGTTCGTCTAGTTCTTACTATGCATACCAGACCACCAAGCGATCGTTGAGCATTTACAATTCTTCATCAAGCGATTCTAAGAACGTTTAAAAATAGTGGGTGCTAGAGGAAGCAAACTCGTTCATATGAGGGTTTTTCTTTCATTGAAAGCAAAGATCAAAGGTGACGTGAATTTCACCGTTACCATGTTTACACAGCTCGGAGAATTCAAAGGTATGAATGAGGGCAAACTTGAATTTTGCAAGGACAAGATATGAATGGATTCCAACTAAAAATACCAGAGATAAAATAGTATGATTAATAAATATATTGGACAAGTTTGTTTCTGTATATAAATAAGTCAATATGTCTGAACTTTTATCTTCTACATATCTACACTATATATATATATATATATATA